>CM076579.1:1562321348-1562536010 GCA_034641835.2 Pinus albicaulis
CGAGACATTTATGAAGTCGTGAAGAAAAAACAGCTTCATGATCATGGATTCCAGCATTCAGAATTGAGGTTTGAGCGTAATACAGCAGTTTAGAGGCAAAGCAACAGATCAGTGAACCCAAAAATCATGAAGAAGGTACAGCACGCAGAGATTCTTGAAATCAGGGTTCAAATCAGCAGAATGTTTCTTCCAGAGCAAGGACACAGTACACATTATGGTTTTAGTTTATATGGTGTCCAAGAAAGTTTTCTCTCCCCTTCGTAGCAATCCTACGCTATCAGAAGCATTTTTTTCACCAGCATGGCAGTCCATTCAGTCGTTTTGTTTATACACCAAAGTACTGCACAGTACTGCAGTCTGAGTCATATCAAAGTAACTCCCGGTCTGAAGAAGATCGTTCATACACTCCAAGAACACCAGAGATTAATGCACAAGATCTATACAGAATGGGCTTCGGCCCTCTTTCTTTTCAGAAGTTAAATACTGCATTTAGTTCTCCACCTACCTCCTCTGCTCCTCCCGGGCTATAAATTCATAGAGAACTCATTGTAATGGTTTTTGATCAGTTATCAGAAAACTGTAAGCAGTTGCTTTTGAGAATCAGTCTCTGTGTAAAGACTGTAAGATAGGTTGATGGATATGTTTTTAGTTTGAGTATTCAGCTATCGGCAATATTGTACTTGATTGGTATTGTTATTCAATATGACAAGCACATTTCTTTGGATCCTAATCTGAAGTAGCGGTAATGTTTTCCTATCTCTGTGTTTACATTCATTGCCTTTCGTTTCTATTGGCTTGCATCAGAAGTTTGACATAGGATTTACCCTTGTTAGGTACCCTATTTTCCTGCTCTCCTTGCCATTTATGTTTATCCTCTGAAGTGTTTTATCTGAGAAGTTTTTTCAGTTGGTTTAACCAGTGTAGTGGATGTTATTGCCTGCTCTCTGATGTATGAATTAAATGAATTTACTTCTTAGATGTTTCTTGTTATTGATTCAGTCAAAATATTTGGGAACACTGGGGATTAGAGTTAGCCCTGTCCACTGGGATCCTTGTACGACCTGCTGATCCATAAAATTGTGCTCTGAAATCTGTGTTATATCCTCACTCCTTCTCTCTATATCACATAATCATCTTGAAAGCCTATGTTTCAGATGACTAGCCCAATTGAAAGCCTGCCTATTAAGTAGCGAGAAAATCCTTTCCTGACTCCATTGCCCAATGGTTTTGAGTATTTCTTGGAATATTTCGCCTCTGCCTTATCCCTCTTTTCTCGTACTAATCCTACATTGAAACCTTCTTTCTTGATAACCAACAATCAAACAAACAAACCTTGTGCCTATAACTAGCCTAATATCTCATTTGAGCTTTCAAAGATATATCTTTCTTTGTTCTATTGGAGAGATCCCTCTCCGGGTCCAAGAGGGCTAGATCCTAGGGCCCCAAAGTGGTTTGATGTTGTCTTATCTTTTGGTATTGTCAAATTTTCCAAAACATAGGAACCCCAACAAGTCCAAAACTAGAATAAATCTAATTTAGATTTAGTTGAGATTTGTGTGGAGGAATTTATGGAATGGAGTAAATTCATATTTATGTATAAATTGTAGATTTGTGTAAGGAAGAATTCAGAGAGAGAGTGAGAAGTGAAGAAGTGAGGAGAGTGTGACAAATGATTTGAGAGCTTCTGTAAAGGGCCAAGAGCCGGGAGAGGCTCTCCGTTGTAATATTTGGTCGAGAATTTCTTATGTTATTATATATCTGTATATTTTTGTATAATCTCTCTTTCGGTTATGTATATTTGAAGTTGAAGCAAATGGAGTTTTAATGATTTTTCTTAAGTATTTAAGAAAATAAGGAACTGTTCATTGTTTATATGCGAGGATCTAATTTAACCCAGAATCCCTGCATCACATAGGCACATTTTCTCTTTGAATTCAAACAGATGGATGGGATATGATCCATGTGTGGATCATTCCAGAGATACCCATATGACCCATTTCATTATTTCCTTCTCAAAACATGTCAAATCATAACAGTAGTTGCAGAAACAAGGATTAGTTGTAGAATTGCACACATTCTGTAGCTAATTACAGAAATTCATTTAAATAACAAGAAACATCATAATGTAAAGTAGAGATCATTTAAATTCTTTCTCTGATATGGAATATTTCAATTATCATTGATTGGAGTCATGATTTTGTGAAAAGGAAGGAAGAAATGATGAAAAAGGGTGTCAAAATAATAAAAGTTTTGATGTTCAACAGGCTCTCTCTGGCATTTCCAATGTTGTGCCTCGAAGTTCATGAACTCCCTAATTGACAATTAAATGTTGGTATATTAATATGCCCTATACTATGCCCAAAATTTTGGCATCGTTGTCGGGGAGGCGCTAAGGGGATTGACCTTGGTAACCTATTGCATTTGGCTTGTTTTTCACCTAGTTTCTCTTGCAAATTTTTGTTCTTTGAATTTATTATTTTATGCACATATTAGTTATTTTAAGGTTTTTCATTTTCTCTGGTGTTGTAAGAACCCCACCTACATAACATACATTATTCTTGCGCTGACGAATGTACCAGTTGGCTTATTGAAAACAGGAAAATGGTATTTTGAGGAATCATTCAATGAAGAGTTTTTATGTTGCTGCTGACATGTAAAAATCGTCAAATGAGAAACTCATAAGCTCATAATTTAATATTTTTCTTAAGCATAAAGATAATATTATTAAATCTTTAATTTCAAAGTTGGATGATTTGCAGGAAGAACAGGAGAAGGGTGAAGAACCATTGTTAATATTTTGTGCCAACTGTATGAAGAAGCACTTCCTTGGAAATTGTCCACTTAGTAGCCTAAAAGTTTGCACAATTTGTGAGGAGGCTCATTCAGTTGAGCATTTCCCGTCACAACTTGGATTACCAAAGGTACTTAGGAAATCAAGTAAGGAATCGAATCAATTTTCAGGTATAAATAAAAAATTATCATCATTCAATTCTTGGATTAATGCTTATTCTCCTTAAAAGGTTCCTTAGCCTATTTATAATCCTGCAAATTCATGACAGAATTTTAATCCTCCTCCAATTGAACATCCTACTTCATGGCCACATTGGCCCCCTCCTTGGCCCTCTTCTTCGAGTCAGATATCCCCTCGTCCTTAATAATGGTTTGGATATTTTTCTCTAGAGAAGTATTTCATGCAAAATCAAATACTTAATCAACAACAACAATCACAATTTTTGTTCAATGCATTATCAAGTCATTCTCCTCCATGGTCCTAGTTACCTATGCAACCTTACCCTAATCCATACCCTACCCCTTGTTATAATCCATACTCTATCCTTTATCCTAATCCATACCCTACTCCTTTTCCTTCTAATCCATACCCTACTCCTTGTCCTTACCCATACCCTAGCCCTCATTCAAACCCTTAACCTAACCTTCATTAAAACCTTAGATCTAACCCTTATTTAAACCATATCCCTAACCTTATTTCAAACCCTAGACCTAACCCTAGTCCAAACCCCCACCCAAATCCTAATCCTAGTCTAAGCCTTAGCCCAAACCATACCCCCCCCCAATCCAAAGCAACAGGTTGCCTAGCAATTTGAAACACCTATTCTCCCCATTGATTCCCCTATTCAAAAAAATGTTACATCTTCCATATTGTGGAAGGGAGTTGAATTGGAAACTTCCCCCATTACCACATAACCTTTATCTCCGAAAGAAGCCTTGACTCAAAGACCATTAAAGGAGAAATCTATAATTGAAACCTATTCTAAAATTTTTGTTGAAACTCAAAACCCTATAATATGTCTCAACCATTCTTATCAATTTGAAAAGAAAATATTTGATCCCAAACTTGAGGGATTTTTATTTTTTCTTTCACCTGATTAAGTATCCCTCCAAGAGAGTGTTCATCAAGTTGTGGAAGATTTGAACGAGTTGAAGAATCATCAATATGTGGATCTCATTGAATCCTAGTTTCAAGCAATCATCAACACACATCATTCCCTCACCTTTCGACATCCACTGGTACCATATCAATCAAAGCAACTGGTTTCTCACACTTTGGTATGTATTGAAGTTTATTCTTCAAAAATAAGTGTGAGTATATTTAGCATTATGCTATGCACATGGCTACATTGGAAGTACACATAGACTTAAAAAGAGATCTTCCTCTCTTTAAAATAAGGTAGGGTAATGAATAAAGATGCCATCTAAAATAAAATTGTATAACAACAGTCTTGAAATTGTGATTCCCTAAAGTACAACTTCTGAAATTTTTGTTATTATGCACTCTCGTGGTAAGACTTGTCAGAAGAAATTCACTCTTAAATGCCTCATATTTTATAAAGTGACTTTGATTGTTGACCAATAACTATCATCCAGGAAACGTTTTTAAGTTCCTATTTGAAGGTATTGTTGAAAATCCTCCTATGGTGGACCACGCCTACAAAACTATAACAAGCCTTCACAAGAACCCTAGCATGATCAATTTGATGAATTTTTAGTCATTATCTAAGATGTTTTATTTAAATGAGTATTCAGGATAGAAGGACCAACCAGTAAATTTTAGTAATTAAAAATGTTTCATGCCATCATGTGCTGTTAAGGAGAAGAATCCCTCCCCAACTATTAAGTAACATATTTAAGGCTGATTATAATCATATTTTTTTATAAAACCGATTAATTGATGGATAAGAGGTCTCATTACGAGCCTACCTATTGTGGTCATGGGTCCTAACAAGAACGAAATTGCCACTATTGGTTACCAAGCCAGGGTAATGGCTTTTAGTTGAAAATATGGAATACAAGAGGTCTCATCATGAGCCAACTTATTATTTCTTGTTAACTCTTGTGAATGGAACTTCCATTAGCTAGTTAACAAGCCAAGACAATGGCCTTCAATTAATTTAAAAAAAAAATTAAATTATTTCAAATGACTCGGAATCTATATCTAATAGATGGGAAAAATACATTTCGTGGGTTAAAAGGCATCCCTGTTGATGCTATTGACGCCTCCTGGCAACAGGGCCATGTTTGTGGTATTAAATTTAAATTTACACTATGATTTACTTGGTTGTTTTTGTCTTTCCTGAATTCATTATCATATCTCTTTGATAATGGTTTTAATATTATTCTGGTTGTTGAGATTGAAACAAGATGATGAGCTTAGTGGAAAGAAGTCGCCTTCACTAAGTGGGCCCGCAGGCTATTTTTGGCGCAAGTCTATTTTTAGACTATGTCTATTTTTAGACATGTCGAGCATATTCTATGAGTTGTAGGATGCTATTTGTGGATGGTTGGTCAAGTTGGAAAAATAGATGGACTTCTATTTTTAGACATATTGGGCGGAATCTATTTTTAGATTTCCAGTCTAAAAATAGATATGTCGAATATTATTAGCTCTTAATAATATTTGGACTCTAAACATTATCTTATTCTCTTGGAGCACTTTAGTTAGTGCACAGATGTAAGTATTGTGCAGAGCCGGCTAAGGAATCATAATTATTGAGGGGTTAAGTGGAGCTATTGCATGGATACTTCAGTTATAACTCATGTGACAGAGTTTGGTGGAGTTATTGAGGTAGTTGATGGAGTTGTGTTTTAAACATAGTTGAGCTAGTTGTATCTAGTCTAACTGATTGATACACTAGTGAGAGTGGTGTGAATTAATTATTACTTAATTCACTAATTATTAACTTATTAATAAACTAAAGAATACATTAGTTAACTACAGTGCATGGACAGTTCAGTGGAGACCAATGAAGAGGTAGGTGAAAGAGCAGTGTGACTATCAGTTGTGACTATACTGTTGCATGATTTGCAACAACCATTGATTGGAGATGCTAATGAGGATTGCGTGAGCAAGGCTGGACCAATTCGAGTTCATTCAGAGCCATTATTCAGCAGTGATTTCACAGTAGAGGCACGCTATCAGGTGGCAGAGATTGGAGCATGTGATTTGCAAGATCAGACCTGTTTAGTGTGTAGGAATTGGAGATTATAATGAGAGCTTGTGAGGAGCTTTGTATAATTATTGTTACATGATATCTATGACATATAATATAGGGATAGTTGGGGGTTTTTAGCTTTAAGCTTCCCATAAAATACTGTGTTCATATGTGTGAATGTTTATGGTTTTAATGTGCACATGCGATTGGTTTTATTTCCGCAATTAATGATCAATGGTAGAAGAGATTCTGTATTATGCATGAAGTCAAATAGTGTGTGATCAGGAGGATCTCAGATGTATAAAATATCAGTTATATAAATTCCTACGTGGTATCAGAGAAATATTGATCATTGGAGAAATTGCAAAACATTGAAGTGGTTGAGTTTTGTGCTGGTGGAATTCGAATTTACAACAGTGTTTTCTTGGTGTCAAATTTGAGATGTCTTTCAATGGATTGCAATTGGAGTATTCCCTTGAGGGCAGCTCAAATTATATTTCATGGAAGGACAGATGGAGGCGGTATTTGGATACAATGGCTGAAGGGAGTTCAGATGCACCCAAACCTCGCTTCTAGTGATGTTGCCACACTTGATTCATGGAAAAAGAAGACAACAAAATGTCGAAGGATTCTCGTGGGAAGGTGTGAAGGATCACATAGTGTCCAGCCTTCATGATAAACTCATTTTATCGGTGGAAAGCTTTAACACATTTATTTCAAAGCAAGAGCGACCAGGAAGTCAAGCCAAGACAAACTCGTGAACATAAAAATGGGAGAAAGGCGACAAGATACCCAAGTACTCACAAAGTTTTCCTAGAAAATTTTATTGAAATGGGAAGGTAAGTTGTTCGTAGATGATGAGGACTTGGTGAGCTTGGCTCTCCTTAGGCTTTCGAAGACTTGGAATTCATATCAGGACTCTGTCAATGGTCGGGAGAAATTTCCAGGATGGGAGCGGCTTTGGTCAGATCTTGTGCAAGAGGAGATAAGGTGGAATACCGGGGACGGATCTTCATTGAAGAGTGCAGATGAAGAAAATTTCACTTTGGCTACCAAATCAAGGAAGGGGAAGAACAAGAAGAATGCTTCTCAATCCAGTGCGAAAGGCAAGAAGTAGGACATGTCCAAGTTGAAGCGCTTTCATTGTCACCAACACAGACATTATTCCACTAATTGTCGACAGAGGAAGAAAAATAAGCAGGCTGTTGGATCTGCAGCTGGAGAGGCCTTAGCCTCGTAGTTTGAGCTGGATTTTTTGCTGATCGCATGCTTGGTCTCAAGTATGATGGGTTCAATGTGGTTTCTTGACAAGGTCATGCTCATATGACCGGAGACAAAGATTTGCTTTCCATCGTATCCGGATGAGAAAGATCTTGGAGTGCACATCGAGATGGGCAATGATGGTGCAAGCAAAGGCGACCGGCATTTCAGACTTACCCTGTTTCCTTTGAGAGGGAGTCTGGTAAATCTTCGTATTGAAGGAAGTGATGCATGTTCCAGGATTGAAGAAGAATCTAATCTTGGTGGCCATGTTAGAAGACAAGGGATATGATGTTGTATTTAGTGAGGGAAAGGCTTTCCTGCGCAGTAAGGCAACTGGTGAAACCCAGAGGATAGGTATAGAAAGTGAAGTGCAATATGGAAGTGTTTCACTACCAACCTAACCAGAGTCTCTAGGTGTTTCTGAAGCTTTGTGATGTAGCAGGATGGAAAGTATTTCAGAAATTCAAGAGTCGCCATTGTTAAGAAGTTCCCATGTTTTGGCAGGTTGGAAATACCAAAAGATGAGACAACATCAAGCCACTTTCAGACCTCAGGATCTATCCCTTCTGGGTCGAGAGAGGGATCTCTCTATGATATGTCAAAGGTATATGACTCTGAGGCTCAATGTTTTATGATATTAGGCTAGTTATTGGCACAAGGTTTGTTTGTTTAATTTGAAGTTTGGTTGTTGGGAATCAGGAAGGAAGGGTTCAATATAGAACAAGGATGAACAAGAGAGATTTTAGGCAAAGGAGAGGCAAATCAGAGAACATCAATGCCATTGGGAAATGGAGTCAGGAAAGGGTTTACTTGCTATTAATCATGCGAACTTTCAGTTGGGATAGTAATCTAAAGTATTGGATCCTAAAATGATTTGGTGGAATGGAACAATAAGGAGAGCAAGGTGAAAAGGTGGAAAGGGAGATAAACACCAATTTTTCATATATAGATCAGGTCAGAGATCATTAAACTCCAGAACTGCTTGGACATACTCATAGGCAACTCTCAAAGGTGGTTAAAAGCAGCTTGAGGGAACTTAGATAGGTTTAAGAGACCGAAAGGATCCTAGAGAGAAAGAGACTGAGTTCTAAACTCCTAGTATTACTGATTCATTCAACCAAACACTAACAAGAACATCTAAGAAACAGATTTAATAATTCATACATCAGCTAGTAGGTAATATCATCCACTACACTGGTTAAACCATTTGAAATCTATTCTCAGACAACACATTAAGCAGAAAACATTAAGGCAAGGAGAGCAAAAACATGAGGTGCCTAACAAGGGAAAATCTCATGCCAGGTTTTTGATGCGAGCCAGAAGAAATGAAATGAAATGGAAATAAACACATAGATAGGAAAACATCACCTCAGCTTTAGATCAAGATCCAAAGAAATGTGCTTGCTATATTAAGAACAAAACCAGTCAAGTACAACATAGCCAAAAGCTTGATATTCTGTCTGAAAACCTTCCTTAGCCTATCTTACAGTCTTATACAGAGAACTTGTCTCAAGAGAATAGCTTGCATTCTACTGATATCCAATCAACAACCCTTACAATAATTTCTTCCTGAGTTTTATAGCAGAAGAAGAGTCGAGGAGGTAGGTGAAGCACTAAATGAAACATTAAATCACAGAAAAGAAGGAGAGGGTTGAAGCCCATTCTATTTTAAATCTTTGCATTTATCCCTGGTACCCTTTGGAACGAAGGGTTGATCCCCTTCAACTTCCATTTACTTCTAGTATGGCCCCGGTGTACTCGACTGCAGAACTCTGTAGTACCTTTGGTGCAAAACAAAATGGTGAATAAATGACTGAATGGTCTGCTATACTTGTGCGACCAATGCTCTGATAGCTTTGATTTGTGTTCTGGACGGAAATCTCCTCTGGAGCAT
Organism: Pinus albicaulis; assembly: GCA_034641835.2. Classification (NCBI taxonomy): domain Eukaryota; kingdom Viridiplantae; phylum Streptophyta; class Pinopsida; order Pinales; family Pinaceae; genus Pinus; species Pinus albicaulis. Next base: position 1,562,330,457 of record CM076579.1, read on the forward strand.
GACAAATAATCAAAACGGTATGGGCAACCCGTCCTTCTTCGGAGGAAAACATTCTGCTGATGTGGAAACCTGTCATACATTAAATTCTGCACCTCTGTCAGTGAAAACCTTGCCGTTGTATCCATACTGTCTTTTAATGGCGACATTTCACCTCTGTACCCTGTAATAACCCACACTACGTGAGGAAAATCAATGCAAATGGGAGGCTGGTGGAGCGGAGGGCGAAAGATATGATAGCGCGGCGGCGGTGGAATGGTGGCCTTTCATGAAATAGTGATGAAAAATGCAATGAAATGGTGGAGATTAGGAACAATAGGGTTTCAGTGGTAACATGCAGTGCAGACCGTCGGATCATGGTTCGGGAATGAAAATCAATGGCGGAGATCGATCGGAGGGACGAAAATATGAAATGTAATGGAAAACGAGACCTTTAATGAAGACATGAGACTTTGGTTTAAAATGAAAATACAAAGAAATGGGTGAAATTGTTATGAAAGTGCGCGGAAAAGATCGTACATGGTGGGACCCAGCAGAGGCGGAGATGCGATCATATCCGAGCCGTCAGATCTTCAGACCCAACAGATGGTCAGATTTGCTTCGGAGCATCGCAATCGGGATGGGCAAGGGTGATACGTTAACACATTTTCGATTGCGATTGGGAAAGGGGCGCGGTTGGGATGTGCGATGACTGTTGGATTTGCACAGGAATCGACGGTGGAGAAGTGCATCGGGGGATCACAATCGGAGAGGGACAGGGGAACACACTTCATAAGTTCCCGATTGCGATTAAGTAAGGGAAGCGCTGACCGACGGATCTGGCAGAGGAACGCGAGTCTCCTGTACCTGACAAGCAAGCTGGGGGCTATATCATTTTGGAGACCTTCAAGGAATGCATCTCCCCTGAAGACACATCATCCTTGAAGTCTCTCTATGCTTTGCCTTATACAAGCCCCCTCTGATGGTTCCTTTCCCTTAGGCTTTCATTTGCCCCTTGTGCCCCCGCAAATGTCCCTTTTTCCCCCTTTTGCTCCTTCTATCAAAGTGTTTTTGTCCCCCTCTATTTCCCCCTATTAACCCTCTAAACCCCTCCAAAATCCCCTTTGATTCTTACCCTCACCCTTTGTTTTCCCCAAATTCCCCTTCCATCTCCCTATCGTTACCCCTTCTAGCCTTTAATTTCATTTAAAATGGCTTTAAAACCCACTTTCGACCATATAATAGGCCTCATCCCCTTCACCGCTAACCCCGCGTCATGATGAAAGCGCTAGTCCCAGAGGTGCTTACCCCTGCGGAGGCTCTTCTCTATCCATAGGGTCAAAACAATGGTACCCCCGTAGTTGACTCCTTGGGATGTGGGAGGACTCAATCAAACGGCTATCATTCACTGCAGGGGGTCACTCCAAGTTCTCATGTCCATACACCTTGGTCCCCCGCATTTCATCTCCACCGTCCATTTAATCCCACAGATCAACGGTCCGCAGCCCATCTATATCGGGGACGTTCCTAACCATCGATCTTTACAGATCGGACAGTCCTCGTTAATCCCGCAGCCTCCGTCGTTTTCCCCGTTCATCACCCCGCATTACATCTCCACCATCCGTTTAAAAGCCAGATCTGACGGTTTGGAACCTATCTGCCCAGTGGACCCCACCGCGCACAGTTCCAAACCCGCCGATTTCTATCGCACCGCTTTTGCGTGGTAGGCAGTTCTCCCCCGTTGCCCAGCGATTCCATACAGCTGCCGACGCGTGTCTTCTGTATGATCCAAAATCCGCTGGCCCATCGCGCATTAAATTTCGACCACGGACGCGCAGCGATATTCATATCATCCGTCAGATCTTGAGTGCCTCATCCAACAGTCGTCATTCGTCTGAGCTGCGCACTGCTTAACCCCCGTTCATCGCACCTGCTGGCCCACCGTCTGTCGCCCTCCACCGTCGATCTCCACCATTATCGACGGTCCAGATCTGTTTGCCCTCCATTGACCATCCCCATGGTCCACCCCGCCACATCACTCCCGCAACGTGTGTCCACCGTACACCCATTCATTCTATTGCATATATTGGTTCATTTTCGTATTCTCTGAGTTTTCTTGTTCAAAGATTGCTCCGCAGACCACAAATCTCCACCAGATAAATTTTTTACCATTTCTCTGCAATTTTCCTCCATCTCATCATCTGCACTATCTCTCTCGTCATCCACATCACCCACCATCCCAGCCATTGTTTTCTTCACAGCTTTCATGCTTTTGCAGGGTTGTCAATGGTAGATGACCGCCAGGATGCGCAGTCTCTGTTACAACGACGAAGAAATCAAGGAAGATCATCTACAACGGCTGAATTTATGAGCAAAGACTCGAGAAGGCAAAGACAGGACGTTCATTAAAGAGAACAGGGTTTAAAACTCTGTGGAAAACCTTCTAGAGCCATTAAAGCTCGAGCTAACCTGACAAAAGCAGAGATGAAGCGGCAGAGTGTTTCAGTACAAAGCAAAGAGATTAAGGCACGCCAAAGGAAACCTTGAGCCTTAAATCAGCGGTTAAGAAGCAAAGCACCGATTTGAAGACCCCGAGGATCGAACAGGAGATCCAACGCATAGAGGGATAATATTATCAAGGTTTCCGTATCAGTAGAGCATTCTTCCATGAAAGGACACAATACACATCATTTCTTCAGTCTACATTGTGCCCAAATAAAGATTTACTCCCTTTCAGCAGTCCTATACCATCAGAGGCATTAGTTACATGGTATGGTCGACCCTAGCATCATTATTTCACCATTTTTGTTCAGTCACAGAGAATGGCAATAGTACTGCAGCCAGAGTGCCAAAGGTAAATGCACAGATTTGAAGCAGTATGGGTTGCAGCCTTCCTCCTCTTCGAAGCTTCAATTCTTCATTTAATTCTTCACCTACCATCTTCTGCTCTGTTTTCTCCTATAAGAATATAGAAGAACACATTGAAAAGGGTTGTTGTTGTTGGGTTGTTGTTGTCCAGTTGTTCGGCTGTTGCTGTTAGAGGGATTCAGTTTGACTGTTATAATAGTTTTGGGGGGGGTTACAGAGTAGTTTGTATGTAATAGTCTGGGAGGAGAAATTCTAGACTGTATTAGCCATTGGGCTTATTGTACATGACTGGTTTTGCATCAATTAATCAAAGCACATTTCACAGGATCCTGGTCTATTACTATTGGTGATGTTTTTCCTAACTTTGTTTATTACATTTTCATACTGTTTCATGTTCTTCTGGTAGGCAACAGAAGTATAACATAGGATTCACCCTTGTTAGGTGCCCTATGTTTCCTGCTCTCCCTACCTTTAATGTTTTCTACTTTATGTGCTATCTGAGAATTGCCTTCAGTTGATTTAACCAGTGTAGTGGATGATATTGCCTACTCTCTGATGTATGAATTAAATGAATCAGTTCTTAGATGTTCTTGTTGGGTTTAGGCTGGAATATTTGGGAACACTGGGGATTAGAGTTAGCCCTGTCCACTAGGATCCTTGTGCAACCAGCTGACCTTTCCAAGATCCCTTATGTTAATATTTTCTTTGTTTTTCCTTGGAGCATGCTAAAGCTAACCTGGAGTTAAATGATCTCTGGTCCGATCTATAAGCTACCCCTTTGTCCCTCCATTGAAATTTGCCTATGAGTATGTCCAAGCAGGTCTGGAGTTAAATGACCTCTGACCTGATCTATAGACAGAAATTGGGTTGCTTTCCTTCCCTCACTTTCAATCCTTAATGTCCCATCCCACCATCTAATCTAAAAGGATCCTTTAGTATTAGATGACTTTCCCTTTGGAAGCCTTGGCTAGTTGTTGCACGTAATTTCCTTTCATAACTCCATAGCCCAATGGATGGCACTTTCTTGGCCTATCCTCTTTGCTGAAACATCCTACTATTCTGTGCCTTTCCTTCCATTGCTTTCTCAGCCCATGATCTCGTGACTCAACCCAGCAACCCACCAACCAAATCATTTAAAACCCCCCTTAGTGCTTCATAACTAGCCTAACATCTCATCTTGAGCTTCAAAGATATATTATTCTTTGTTTTATTGGAGAGATCCCTCTCTGGGTCCAGAAGGGCTAGATCCTGGGGCCCCAAAGTGGTTTGATGTTGTCTCATCTTTTGGTATTTCCAAATCTACCAAAACATGGGAACCCCAACAGAACGAACGGTCATGATCAATATCGGGGAATCGCAATCGGACGGAGATCGGGGTGACACACTTATGAGTTTCTGATTGCGATTAGCGGGGACAAGCGATAGCCTTCGAATCATGAATCCAATGGACGGTCGGGATCGGGAATCGAAAGACGAGACTTGCCATTGATCGGAGGGGACAGCGATCGGCGGGGAGTTGCGATTACGATCGAAGGATCGGAGGTCAAGGCTGCGATCAATCGCATTGCAAGTGTTTGCGATGGGCCGATCAGAGGGGAAAAAATAAGACTTGTGATTACAATGGTTTGCGATACAGTGCGGGCCGTCCGATTTGGAGGGAAAATCAACGGTTTAAAACAAGTCACGGAACTTTTCTAACAAACCGATCGCATCGGAACTTTTTTGCGTTACAAAGGATTTCGGCCCTCCACCAATCTTCCGATTGCGATTAGCGCTTAGGACTTAAGCGCTTGGTCCTAGCGCAAGGGCATGTGTGGGAAGTGGTTGAAAGGGGCTAGCGTCTAAGGGGCTAAGCCCTTATAATAAAGTCGGAAAGTGGGTTTTAACTCATTTTAGTGTGTTTTTACACCAAAGGAGGGTAACGATAGGGGGGTAGAGGGGGAAAATGGGAAAACAAAAGGCAAGGGTGGGATTTTATGGGGATTTTGGGGGAATTTAGGAGGTAAGGGGGAATTTAGGGGGAACAAAGGGGACTTGGTGAAAAGGAAAAAAGGATAAAATGGGGGGGAAATCTGCTGGGATACAAGGGGTGAAATAAGGCCCTTTTGAGCAGAATTTAGTCATTCAGCAAGGTTCATTGAGAAACGATTAGCAGAGGGAAACAGTCAAAGGCAGGGAAATCAACAAGACTTCAAGGATGATGTGTTTTCAATGGAAGCACATTCCTTGAAGGCTTATGAAACAATCTAGCCCCCTTGCTTTCTTGTCAAGGAATTCATAAGGGGCTAACAGATGGGGTGGCACATTCATCATATGATGTGAAGAAGGAGGTGTACATAGAGAAGCCCAAAGGTTTCGAGATCTTCAGCAATAAGTCGCATGCGTGCCGGCTCAAAAGAGCGTTGTATGGGTTGAAACAAGTACCTCGTGCTTGGTACACACGGATAGACAGTTATTTTACCGGACTTGGATTCTCCAAGAGTGAGGCGGATCCGAACCTATACTAGATTGTGGTGAAGGGTAAGTTGTTGATCATTGTAATTTATGTAGATGATTTGATTCTGACAAGTGATGAACTATTGATACACTCATGCAAGGCTGATCTTGCAAAGGATTTTGAGATGAAGGACTTGGGCCTCCTTCATTATTTCCTGGGATTGGAAATTTGGCAACGCAGTGATGGATTTTTTGTGTCTCAAGGCAAGTATGCCCGGTAGATACTGGAGAAATTCAACATGCATGGCTGCAAGCCTATCGACACTCCTCTTCCTGAGGGATGGAGGAAAGAGGATGCTACATCGGCAGAGGTAGTGGATGCCACTGTTTACCGACAGATGGTGGGGTCGCTCATGTATCTGGTCAATACACGACTTGACATATGCTACGCAATTAACCAGCTTTCACAAGCTATGGTTAAGCCTACCAAGCTCTTTTGGAAGGCGGGAAAACATGTATTGAGATATCTCAGAGGCACATCGGGATATGGATTATGGTACAGACAGTCGGATGAGGTGAAGTTGTGTGGCTTCATGGATGCAGATTGGGTAGGGAGCCCAACGGAAAAAAAAAGCACATTTGGAGGGATTTTCAGTATTGGGTCGACAGCAGTGTCTTGGTACAGCAAGAAGCAGATATCTGTGGCACTCAGTTCAGCATAGGCCGAGTATATGGTAGGGAGTTTGGCTGCATGCGAGGCTATATGGATGAGGAAGATCCTGGTCGGGTTGTTCGGTTCACACTTAAATCGTTCTATGATATATTGTGATAAAAAAAGTTGCATCAAACTCTCGGTTAATCTAGTATTTTATGATAGATCTAAACACATTGACATCCGATATCATCATATCAGAGAATTTTTGCTACAGAAGATCATGTTACTTTCATACATTCCCACGGAGGATCAGGATGCTGATATCTTGACGAAGGCGCTCACCGGGAGAAAATTCGAATACCACAGAGGCAGGATAGGGGTGGCAGATAATTCTTATCTTGTTGAGAGGGAGTGTCGAGATTGCAACAAGATGATGAGATTAGTGGAAAGAAGTCGCCTTCACTAAGTGGGTCCACAGGATATTTTTGGCGCAAGTCTATTTTTAGACTATGTCTATTTTTAGACATGTCGATCATATTCTATGAGTTGCAGGATGTTATTTGTGGATGGTTGGTCAAGTTGGAAAAATAGATGGACTTCTATTTTTATACATATTAGGGGGAATCTATTTTTAGATTTCCAGTCTAAAAATAGATATGTTGAATATTATTAGCTCTTAATAATATTTGGACTATAAACATTATCTTATTCTCTTGGATCGCTTCAGTTAAGTGCACAAATGTGGCACATGAGCTAACAGAAGGAATTACGCTATTCCTGAGGGTTAAGTGGAGCTATTTCATGGATACTTTAGTTATAACTCATGTGACAGAGTTTGGTGGAGTTATTGAGGTAGTTGGTGGAGTTGTGTTTAGTTTAACTGAGTTAAACATAGTTGAGATAGTTGTATCTAGGCTAACTGATTGATACACTAGTGAGAGTAGTGTGAATTAATTGTTAATTGATTCACTAATTATTAACTCATTAATCAACTAAAGAATACATCAGTTAAATACAATGCATGGACAGTTTCAGTGGAGACCAGTGAAGAGGTAGATGAAAGAGCAGTGTGACTATCAGTTGTGACTATATTGTTGCATGATTTGCAACACACAGTGGTTGGAGATGCCAACGAGGATTGCGTGAGCAAGGCTGGACCAATTCGAGTTCATTTAGAGCCATTATTCAGCAGTGATTGTGTAGTAGAGGCAGGCTATCAGGTGGCAGAGATTGGAGCATGTGATTTGCTAGATCGGACCTGTTTAGTGTGTAGCAATTGGAGATTATACTGAGAGCTTGTGAGGAGATTTTTATAATGATTTTTACATGATATCTATGACATATAATATACAGATAGTTGGGGGTTTTCAACTTTAATATTTCCCATAAAATAATGTGTTCATGTGTGTGAATGTTTATGGTTTTAATGTGCGCATGATTGTTTTTATTTCCGCAATTAATGATCAATGGTAGAAGAGATTCTGTATTGTGCATGAAGTCAAATAGTGTGTGATCATGAGAATCTCGGATGTATAACATATCAGTTATATAAATTCCTACACTGGTGCTATGCCTTGGAGTTCTATATTTTTGTAATAATTTGTTTTTATGGACATCGAAACCTTTGTGCAGGTAGTTCACTTTGCCCAGAAAAGAGGAGCTACGAATATATGTTGATAATTGTAAGATGGTCACTATGCGAAGGTATTTTTCTATATAATTTTAACACCATGGCTTTCAAATCATGTCACCCATATTTACAATGAGGATATTAAAATGAAACCTATGATTAAGGATTCCCTAGAGATGTTTGTAGAAATTTTAATAGTTGGCTATCGTATTCATGTAATAACACCATCCTTGAAATTTTGTATTCTTATGGTAGCCCTTGTGTTATATTTTATTGAAAACAATATAATAAAAAAAGATTCCAACAGACATTATATTTCTGGAACAAGCTCTATCTAGTGAATGAAATATTGATCAAACAAAAATGTAGGAACATTATTACAAGTGACCATAATTATTTTAATCTTGTTTTTTTGCAAGGGAGTGGCAATACAACAATTGATTTTCTTTCATGAGAACATGCAAGAAGTTCAACATGGGGGTTTTTAGGTCTCTGATTTTCCTTACTTTATATCATATTTTACTTCGAATCCCTCATGCTTTTGTTTTAATTTTGAATGGTTATTGTCGTAGTTTTGTGCATTCTTGGAGATAATAGAGTAATTATTTTCTATTACCTTTTTTTAACAAGATTTAAACATTAAAAGCATCATTAATAGTATTTTGTATGATTGTAAGTTTAAAATCAAGTTGATTATATGCATAGGCCAACATGCATTGATCTTGCATTCACCTTCCTGTACTATGCAACAGGTTCCTATACCAATTGGGATTCCTACACTATGGACTGCTTGCAATATAAAGAGTTCCTGCACCACGAATCAAATTCCTACACCACACAACAAGTTCCCGTTCCAACATTATAGTTCTTGTTACAATCACACAGTTCATGTTCTCACTTCCCTAATTATCATACATCCAATTGTCATGTTGGAAAATGAGCATATGAGTTTTGAAGAACAGACGTTTAATATTCTTATGTGTTCCCTTAATCACACCCATGCCTTTGAGACAACTCGCAGAGTGAAATTCAAAGTCCATTACTCATTGGGTCTACTTTTCCCTGGCCACATGGATTTTAACTCATATATCAAATGCAACTTTGTGATCCATTTTCCACATTTCGACATCCAAATGGATGAGGAAAATGAGAATTATACTACACCCAATACAACGTGGCATAAAAGCATTCAGTCAAACTATTTTTAGAAGCCATGAGGATTAATAGCAGCGTGATATGTCCATGGACACAATAGTGAAAGGTTAGATAATTCAATACCAGTTTTTCATTTATGTATAACCTCAGATTGATGGGAATCCAGCCAAATACGGATAATCCTTATTTTTTCCAGTTTTCAGTTCACAATACTAAATTTTTATGCATTGTTTAACCTCTGATCCATAATTAGGAAACGTCGTTGTGATAAATCTGAAGATCTTGTATTTCATAGGGGAGATAAATAAATAGAATATTATATTAGAGAACTCTAGTTTTTGCACACAAAGAGGTCGATCTCATAGAGAAAAGGAAGGGAAGGAGACGGTCCCAATGTAACATCACACAAAGTTAACCAGCATATCGCTCCCTATGTTTTCAGAGTCCGATATTTTCCTGTAACATGTAAAGAATAAGATTTCAATATTAATTAAAGTGTTTTTAGTTATTTTCTCGTTAGTTAATTCATGTGTTTTATAATTATACTCTCTGTGTAAAATAAATCATTTATAGAGGGTGTGAGCTGGTTGGGTTGGCCGCCAGACCATCTCGACACCACTATGAATTATGACTTATTGAGTGATGCATTTAATTTATCATTTACTGTGTAATTGGTGATGGATTTCTGTACCAGATTATTTATCAATATCATGTTTAATTAGTGTATCTTCCCTCCAACAAAGTGTGTTGATCACATTCGTTGACATTTTGATTTCTCTATACTCTGTTTTCACAACCTCATATTATGAATATTTTGTCTCTTTTCAAATTGCATCATAGCGCATAGGGAAAGTGAGTTGTTAAATTCCAAATGCTTTGTTTTAGGATATTTTCCTCTACAAGTTTTGATTCCGTAAATCAATAATGGGAACTTGTGACCTCGTGTTCCAGAAATACAAAGACTTTTTCCTATATTTCGAATTTATTTTAATTATAACGATTGTGATATGAGGTAAAAAGATATGGATACATGAATAAATTGAATTATAAACAAATAAGAAACCACATACTCATACTCGTAAGTATATTAAGAACAGAGGTCCCATATTTCCATTATTTTGTAATTTATAATCATGGTTGAGAAAATTTATTGATGGGTAATATTTTCTTCCCCGATATTATTTGCAAGGCATTTGAGACAGAGTGATTTCTATTTCAACCTTATCTACACACAGTAAATGTATTATAAGTTATTAAAGGGTTTTGTTACACAATGGTGAACTAGGAAGAATTAGTGCAGACTAGTTAATTCTCTTTCTTAAAGAATGGTTTTGAATTGACCTTGAAATTCTTTCAGCATTTGCATTCTTCATTTTTGATGTTGTTCAGGAATTGCTTGGATTCTAGTCAAACAATAGTTAGGATTTACCTTTTGTTTGTCGATAATTAGGATTTCCTTTCGCAATTTCTAATAGTTCAAGGTTTCCTTTCATTTCCAAATTTTTGATCAAAGCTTGTTTCCAATTGTCAGGATTGGTGTTTTCTCAAGTTTCCTTTGAAGTGTAGGATTCAATTTAATTTTTTGATAGTGATGTGCAAGTTAGACTAGAGTTTCATTTGCAGGTTGCTTGGGGATATCTCTGGAATTTCCAATGTTGCGCCTTGAATTTCATGAACTCCCAGATTGAAAATTAATATTTAGTCTATTAATATGTCCTATTAGCACCCCAAAATTATGAAGGTTGAAGACAGAATCCTAGAGGACCAACATCAAAACCGCTTTGGGCCTAGGATCTGGCCCTCCTAGACCCAGAGAGGGATCTCTCTGTTAGATATAACATTTTTTATTAGGAATTTTAGGCTAGATATTAGTGCATAGAGGTTTGTTTGAATATTTGTGGTTGAGACAACAGAAGAGGGCCATTGGGCTATTGAGTCAAACAAGTGTAAACAGATTTAAATGGATGAATAACCAAAATAATGTGTAGCCAGGAAAGCTAGTCATGTAAATGGATCTATACAGTTTATGAAATGGAAAAGGAGGAGAGATTACAGTTCAATGTGAATTTAGAGCAGAACTTATCTGAATTATACATTCAAATTTCAGAAGAAAGCATAGATACTGCTTCAAGACAGAAGAGGATTCCCGATGACAAATCCTGAACAAAATTTTCTTATCCATAGTAAAGAGTGAAAACAATATGTGAAACAAAATAATGACAAATTACATGGAGAACACACTTCACCACAAAATCAGAACACAAGAATCTGGAAACATCAGTGTCCTTTCATTCATCCAAAAAAAAGGTTTTTACAACCAGATGAGCATTTTACAATGGTTTTCTCCCTTCTGGTCCCCTTGATACTACAAATTCCTGCAGTATTTAACTAAATATTAAGTCGGTTTCCCTATCTACTTTAGTGATTGTCATTAATTACATTCAAGCCAAGATTGGACAAGTGGAACCATGCAATGGCAGTGAACCGATAAATCTTTCCAAACAGTGGTTGTATTTACTTTAGTCGACTGTTACTGATTGCAAAGTGATCAGAATTTGGATAGTGAGATGCGAAAGAGGCAGCGATAAAACAAAATTGACATTTGGCTCTTATTTGGTGAAAAATGGTTATTGGATTATCTGATCTGATTGTTGTGATGGCTGTCATGATGGCCATTTTGTTTCTAACTGCCTCTGCATTTATTTCATCAGTTATTGTTGCAGTGGAGTTTGAAACGGAAAACCCACTACTTTCTTTTAAAACATAGAGCAATGATTCAATAAACCTTGGAAGGGAATGGCACAGAATGGATATGTGGAGAAATTTCAATGGTAGGAGATGGTGGAGTAGTGGTGGAGAAAGTCGACATGGCGTAGCGATGGCGGGAATTTATAGATTGACGTGGATCAGCGGATTGGTGGATGGATGTGGAGCAACAGTGGCAGGAGTCTGTAGCTTGATGTGGAGCAACAAATTGGTGGAAGGTTTTTCAACGTGGAGTAGTGGTGGCGAGAGTGGTATCAAAGCGGAGAGAAAATGGTTTTCGGGGGGGTGGTGAAGTGGTAGGCAGAATAGGATGGGGGGGGGTGCGAACTAGTATGGGTGTGCCACATACGAGGAGCGGAGAGAAGGGATACCACTCATTTTGGAACCCCCCCTCCCCCCTTAAACTTCGAAGGGGTTCGGGTAGCAGAAAGGTCCGTGATGCGATGGGGAAACGGTGACGTGGCAGGGAAATGGGTCCCGCTATATTGCATCGGCAGTTAGAAGCAGAAAATGGGGATGTGAAATGGTAAAAAGTGTGAAGTTTCGAAAATGTGATTAAGGGGTAGGTGACGTGGTGGGAAGGGTCCCACTATATCGCATCGGCGGTCCGGAGAAACAACAAATGGATGTAGTGAGGGTCTTTTGCGACATGTCAAAATGAAAAAAGGAAGGGGTCCACAATGTAATATGATAGTGCAGTGAGGTTTTAGGCCCATTAGGGAAATTTTGAGGTCTAAATTGGGCCTCCTAAGGAAAATGTACAATAAAAATTCACTTTATGAAAACCAATCACATTTTAGGGGATGACATCATCCTTAATGGTTGAGGTGGCATTGCTTGAGTTAAAGGTACTTATTTGTCACATTCTCAATAGTGGATAAAAACTCATGGTTAACCATGATAGTGCTCTAAGTACTTTTAAAGTCAAAGTAAAGTACTCATAATAAATGTCATTTCACATTTTTTGAATAAAAATATATTATTGGCATTTCATATTTCTTGAAAGAAACAATGCATATCTCTATACATTTACTATATTATATTATTTTTATATAGTATATTAATTACATGTTATTATACAATTTAAATAATATAAATTTTAACTAATAGCATATAATATAATTAAGAATTTATAAATTTATATTTATATTTTATTTTAAGTTATTTAAGTACAAAGGACAAATGCATTAGTTGTTCAATGATAATGACTTTTTCTTGAAAATATCATTCTTATTTATAGTCACATCAATACAATTTTTTTATTAATTTTATTTTGGTACAACTTTTGAATTGAATTTAACTATGGTTACATGGATTATGGTGCAAAAAGTGAATTTCAATTTCATAAATATTATTTTATTGGTTTAGCTATTATTTTATTATTTCCTTAGGAGGCCCATTTTAGACCTCAAAATTCCCCTAATAAGTTTATTGCGGTTTATATCATATAAGTAACATATGATATATATATATATATATATATATATATATAGCCTAATGTGGGGGGCAGAGCTAAAATGGATGTGTCGAGACTTGATATAAAGTCCCAAAACTTTATATATATGGGTTTTGGGGAGGTTTGATTAGATGGATAGCTCTAAAAAATGCATTTAGGCTTAGTTGGACTATATTGGAAATGAGGTGAATACAACCATCCTTTGTTCCATCTTTGTGCCAGATGTGTTAGCCATCAGTAAATTTTGTCATAATCAAATGATGGCTAAAACAGACCTTGAGCCTTCAAGAGATCATTTTCATGGAAAATTACTCATTCTTGAAGGCTGTTGTTCCCTAGCAGTGTTTTTTCTTAACAGCTGTTATTCCCTAATTGTTGTTCCTTAACTATTGTGCCTTAAAAATTCTATTGTTCCCTTCAAAACAATTTCCCAAAACAACCCCTTTTCATCATTTCATTCACTCATTGTGACCCTTTTTTTACGCTCCATTTTCCTCTGAAAAAGCTCCTTTTCTCTTTTTCATTTTCCCTTCATCCTCCTCATAAAACTTTCAAAATCCCTTTGAACCATAGAACACCCTGTTTATGGTTTAAAACCCTTCCTTTTCTTCTATCGGAACTCGAAAAAACTTGAAAAAACCCCAAAAAACACATAAAAACCCCTTAAAAAACTATTCTGCCCTTTTAAAGTCTTTTGCCCCTTTTGGCTTAGCCCCCAGCTCCTTTTTCTGTCATATGCCCATGTTTCGGGCCTTAACTTCGCCCTCATTGCATCGTTCTATCGACTTATCCCTTTCCTTTTTCTTTTTCCCTCTGCGGCAATGTGTCGATGTGATAGGCTCTCTCCTCCTCCAGCCCTGGTCACCTGTCCCCTCCATAGGACCGTGGCCCAACACCTTACTCTAATCCCCTTTCCCTTCTCCTTACGTTCTCCCCGCTCTATTTTTGCAGCTCCCGCATCCATCGTGGTCGTTGATCTATATGATCTAGTGGTCCCGATCAAGCTCGACACACAAAACCTCGTCGGGCCTACCATCCACCGCATAAAGGATCCACCCTATTACACGCTGCCAATTGGTTTCCACTTTCTCTCCGCCCGAGCAACTTTTCCATCATGCCCGGTCCGCACCGTCCGATCTCATCCCCCTCATCCGACGGTTGTCGTTTCATATCGCGCAATTTTCGCGTCTGAATTTTAACACTCCAAAATCACGCGATACCGGAGGTATTGAAAAGTCCATGCGGCGCGATACAATTGGATCGCGTCCCCTCCGGGCAAAACCACTTACCGCCCGAGGGTCACGCAAAAACCACCCATGGTATTTCAAAAGCACTTTGCCCAAATTCGTGCCAAACTCCTGTTTAAACATGATTTTCGCCTCTTTTCTTCATTAAAGCCTCTCTTGCCTGCATAAATCACCTTTCTGCACCGCTCCTCCGCTCCACTAGCCTCCTACACAATTGCGCCAACACCATAGGGTTTTTTATAACGTTTTTTTATCGTATTTTGTAGGTCTTACCATGGTTTTAAAGCATAAACTCTGTCCATGACTCACAAAGCGACAGAACCAAAGTTTTTTTTATCTCCAGGGCTAAAACATGAAGAAGAAGGCTACCAGTTTTCATCAAATTATTTGATCAGTGCTGTGTAAGCGTTGGTCATGCCATTGAAACCCTCCATGGACAAAAGCTCTCTATCCATAGCAAAAAGGAAAAAAACAGTAAAGATAGAGGGTGAGGATCGAAGAATTAAAGCAAAAATGAAGTTTAAAGATTGAATCCGACAATTTGGTGGTTAATACGCAGTTTGAAGATTTCTACACAAGTAAAGGGATCAACAACAAAGATTAAAAAGTTTCAAGGGATTTAAACCCCAATAGTAAATAGATAAAGCACAGTTTGAAGGATTAAAGGGTTAAATCCTGTTATTTTAAGGTTAAAACACAGTGTCAAGGTGGACACAGTCAGCAAAAGCACAATTGAATACCAGAGTAGGATGAAAAGAAATAATTAGCCTTAAAACACAAAATCACAGTTAAATTAGTGTTTTAAGGTATTAAGATAGATGTATCAATGAAGGGAGCCCCCGAATGCCACATCATAAAGGCTTTTTCTCCTCAGAATGCTACCTACAGCTGATTTCAACTCAAAAGAATGCATCTTAATTACACAGTCAGAGATATTTTTAAAGACAACTCAACATTAACTGCCAACCTACCAAAAACCCTCAAAGTCAACAAAAGTGACTGAAGGTAATGAAATTTAATGTAAAGTTCATTAAAACAGAGATGAGCATTCGAAATCTTCTCCCTTAGGCCTCCCAAAGGTTAATAATCCATTACTCTGTATTAATTGAACAAATGAACCCTTCTTACACTCCACCTCCTCATTCTTCTATAAATACTTCTGTAGAAGACAGTATAGGGGTTGGTCTCTGGATATATGTTGTATGTAAATAGCTTTTGAAGTTGTTGTAGCGTTGTTTTGTAATTGAAGACACATAAGCTGAGATGAGAATTTTGAAGCTGTAAAGATCCACTGGACTTGAATATTGTAACTGGTTTGAACATCAAATACAAATAGTTGATTTATGGGATCTTGGTCTATGTCAATGGTGATGTGTTTCTCATTGTAAATTATTATTTTCTTTATGTTTCCATTATGTCCACTTTTCTCTAATAAAGAACAACAAACATAGATTAGGATTTTCTTTTGAACTACCCTAAATCTCACTGATAAATCTTTATCCTTTATTTTTTCTTCTAAATGTGTTTTGAAGGTAATTCAATAGAGTATAGCCAGTGAAGTGTTGGTAAGCCCATGTTTCCTGAGTACAACTTGATATATTGTCTCTGAATGTTCTTGATAAGCTTACTAACTAAAGATTGAGCCAGAGAATTCTATGGTTAGCCCTGTCCTCTAGTTTCTTCTCCAAAAGTTGCTTTGAAAAGTTCCCTTAAGAGTATGTTGAAAGCAGGCTAGTTTAAAAGTACTTACCTGATCTTAGACTACTTTTATGTTTATCATAATTTTTTTCCTTTGAGAATATGCTGAAAGCAGGCTAAGTTAAAAGTCTTTACTTGATCTTAAGTTGTTCTTTGTTTTTAAATGTTTTCTCTTGAAATTATATCAAAGCAGGTTATTTTAAAAAGTACTTACCTGATCTTAGGTTACTTTTTTGTTTTTCCCTTAAGTGCATGTCAAAATCAGGCTAGTTTAAAAGTACTTGCCTTATATTAGATTGTTCTTTGTTTCTTCATGTGTTTTAATTCTTTCACTTCATTTCTTACTGTTTCATTCCATAAAATCAACTTAAAGAGATCCTTTGACATGGATGACTTGCCCCATGGACCACTCTTGAAACTTGTTGTGCAATTAAATCCTATTATGAATCCATAGTCGAATGGATTGATGTTGTTCCTTGCTTGCCTTATCAACTGAAACACTCTTTCACTTACCTACACCTTCACCCTTCATATAGACTTCCTTCATCTTCATGTTATCATGCCCAACCAAAACAAAACAAACAACCCTATTCTTCATAACTAGCGTAAAATCATACTTGAAGCCTTAAATATCATATCTTTGAACACATACATAGAGAGATCCCTCTCTGAATCTAGGATGGCTAGGTCCTCAGATTCCAAAGTGGTTTGATGTAGGCTCTGTAGTGTTTGTACTTGCCAATGTTGCAAACTACGGAGACCTAACATACTGGCGACCATACTGGGGAATTCTGAGTAAAAATCCTTAGAAAAAAACACTCAGAATTCAATCAAGAATTAATATCTTTCTTCAAGCACTACCAAGCATATTGGTGATCATAATAGGACTTGTCTGAATCGGTGGCAATCTAAGTACTTCTTAGGATTCTAACAAACCTTTATTAAACCTTGGAGAAATCAGCTAGTAAGCCACAGAGTAAACTCAGTTTGTCTCATCACCATAGCTAAGTGTTGAAACAGATATAGCACACTCTCATAACCCACAGGACTATAAAAAACCCAGAAAACCCAAAAACATTTCAGATTGGTATTCAAAACTATTAGTGGTGGTGGACCATAAAACATTTTACCTTCTAAAAGCTAAAAATTTCCACCTGGTGACTTCACAATCCTGAATAGACCTAAAGACTCCACTAGGAAACCCTTCTCTATGGTAACATCATAAAAAATCAGCTTAGGAAACTTTGATGATTAAGTTTTCTTGTTAAAAGGTCAGTAGCCTCCTAAATATTGTCATACTTGGTTAATTTTTTTTTATTGGGTCTGAAAACATAGCATAGTGGCTTCTAGAAGAGTTAATACTAGAGCCTATACTGACCCAAATCCTCCTGAGATAGTTGATAATCCATAAAGTCTACTCAGGAAGTCTCCTAAGTCTAAAACTTCAACTATTGTCAGACCAGTCCATAGAGCTAATTATGTTCCCGGAAACCTTACAGCTCTACAAGATTCACAAGTTGACTTAAGAAATCCATTCAGAACTAGGTCACTTGATGATATTGATAAGATAGACTATGAGCCATCATACTCACCCCAACATAGTGGTGAGAAAACTGTTAGTAGAGAAACTACCCCACCTGATTTACATTTCCTTCATAATTTTGGCTTCTCCCATCCAAGATCTACTCAACAGTCTTTTGCTAGTCTGTTTGCTTCTGTTACCCATACTCCCACTGTTCAAACCACTCCATTTCACCAACCCACTTCCATCTTACATCCTCCACCTGTAAACCCCCCATTTTTTCTAGAACCTCCTATCATGGCAACATGGTATGCTCCTCTAGTCCTTCCCTTACCTTTAGTCAATTTTCCACAGGACTATCAGTCCAAGATACCATTATATGATGCCAGTGGTGCTACTATTGCTTCACAACATGTGGACAAGATGAATGACTATTTTGATAGAAATGAGATAGATGATGAAATTTTCAAAATCATATTGTTTTCTCAAAGCTTAGGGGGAGAAGCAAGAAAGTGGTTCAAAGGATTAACCCCTCACAGTATTAATGACCTCCAAGCTCTCCATCAATAATTCCTAAAAAAATGGGAATTCAGAAAAAACCCTCTCCAAATTCTTTCAGATTACAACAACCTCAAAAGAAACGCTAGGGAAAGTGTTCAAAATTATTGCACTAGATTCAATAGTGTTTATAATGCATTACCCCCAGATTTGAAACCTCCACAGGGCTCAGCTTTGGCCAAATTTCCTGAAGGATTTGATCCTGAAATGGCCTATCAGCTAGGAGAAAGATATCCCTTAACTTTGGAAGACATGCAGAAGGGAGCTCTAGCTGTGGAAGTAAATCTAATTGAAAAAAGAGCTAGGATGAGGAATGAAAAGAAAGTATCATTTAGGGAAGAAACTGCACCCTCCACATCTAGCTCAAAAATGGAAAGAATGATGGAGGAAATGATGAAGAAAATGAGCATACTTGAAAGAGCACAATCTAGGGAAAATCAATCAGCTCCCCAGAACAGAAATAAATCTCAAAATCACAATCAGAACTTTAGGAGATATCAACTTCAAAACAAACAAAGAGAGGATGATCAACAGATCATACCTCCTTTCCAAGAAATTTATGTTAATGAGGATGAAGAGACAAATGAACAAATAGAGGATGACAACATGAACATGCTGGGAGTAAGTAATGAAGATTCTGATTTCTTCCATGAAAGAAAACAAGGTCTATATACACCCTATGATGACAGAAGAACAAAAAATGATTATTATGAAAAAAAATCTGAAAATGCCATCATAGGATCAACTAAACAATATGACCTGAGAATTAAAAAGAGTCAAGAAGCTCCCAAGAGAAAAACCTCTGATAAATTTGCAAAGAACAACCCTGAAAATGCACCCAAAAATACAACTGAAACTCACAAAACAGTGGCTGTGAATTCTGATTTAAACAAAGGGAAAAACACCCAAGCCAATGAAAAATAGAGTGTTAACCCCAGTAGCACTAGCACCTCAGCTAATGCTCCTGAAAAAATTACTCTAACTACTGTAAATACTAAAAATCAAAAAGTTGATTTTGCTGAATAGTCAGTGAACAAGAAGGCTGAATCAAACAGTTTAAAAACCCAGATTCCTTTCAGCCTAGAGAATGAAATTTCTAAAATCAAAATCTCTGTCCCACTAACTGAACTAGTCACTCAAAATGTATATAGAGGTCAAATTTTGAAAGCTTTGAACATATAATATGTTCATGACACAGTTAACTTAAATGATGATACCCCAGAGCTCATATTTGGACCAAAAATTGAAGGAAAATTTCAAGAAGGAACCACCCCTCCATTCTACATCAGCTTGAACATCCATGACAATATTTTGCACAATGCCATGCTTGATTCAGAAGCATCACACAACCTCATGCCCAAGGTAATAATGGAAAGATTAGGCTTATATATAGCTATACCCTATAAAGATTTATATTACTTTGATTCAAGTAGGGTGAGATGCCTAGGCCTAATAAAGGATCTGTGTGTCAACTTAGCCCAAATTCTAGCAAAGAGTTTAGTGATGGACATTGTAGTGGCTGATATACTCCTCAAATATGGCATCCTTCTTTCAAGATCATGGGTATCTAAGTTACAAGGTACTATGTAGATGGATATGACTTATGCCACCATCCCTGTCTTCAGTCAACCTAGAAGACTCTATAAGGAGACACACATGAAATACATGGTGAGTAGTCAAAAAAGACCAGACAACTCTCCTCTTTACTCCATACACACTGAAATTGACTCTTTCATTCTTTTCAATGATGATATTTCTAAAGAGCAAGAGTTGGTCAACGAAAAATCATCAAATGTGGTAATCACTTCACATGCAAACATAGTTACAGTCATGGATAAAGACGAAATTAAAAAACAGTTTGTTGATTTAGAAATTTACAGCAAACAGGTTAAAGGTCTTGAAGTTCAAAACAGTCATAGGCATAACACATATCATAAAAATCAAAGAGTAAAACCTCAAGACATTGAAAAACTTGAGGAACAAAACACCGAAAAAATTAGTACAGTTGTACCAAGCAGAATGATGAACAAAATAAAGAGGATAGGAATAAAATAAATGACAAATATGAAAACAATCATCTTTGGAACATGAATTTTGATGGGTCTTGCACTAAAAATGAGGCAGGAACAAGCATATGGTTACACAACATTGTAAACAATCATGCTGAGGGGAATTCCTATAAATTGAATTTTCAATGTACAAAAAACATAGCTGAGTATGAAGCTCTCCTTTTAGGCCTGCATTTATTGAAAAAATTAGGGGCCAAAAGGATAAAAGCTCATGGAGATTCTGAGTTGATTATTAGGCAAGTAAATGGGGAGTATAGTGCTAAACATCCCAGACTTAGAGCCTATATAAATGATGCCATGGACTTATTAAAAACATTTGATGAATTCCAACTTATCTTTGTCCCAAGAAACCAAAATGTCCTTGCCAATGGCTTAGCCTTTGCTGCTAGAACTTGTCTTACACCTTATGAAACCAAGCAATGCACCACCCAAGTCAAATTTAGACCAGTTGTCTCAGATAATGAAAAATATTGGCAAGTTTTTAATGGAGATAAGAAAATAGAAGACTTCTTATAGTCCAAAAATGAATTTGAAACACCAATTTCAGTTTCAGATTATGATAAAGACTGTACTAATGAAGAAAACCCACTTACTGGGGAAGAAAAGTCTCCTGAGACTGAAGAAATAAATCTGTTAACAAATGAATTCTAGCATATGACAGAAAATAGCACAAATTTGGAAAATGAAGACTTAGAGGTGCTGCATTCCAAAGATCAAAGATTGCCAAAAGGGTTGGTCCCCTTAGAAGAATTATTTGATTTGAATGATGTGGTCAAGAAGCCAAAACTGGAACCCATACAATCTGAAGTAGAAGAATGCAACGTAGGCAGTAAGGAAAAGCCTAAATTAACCAAACTCTCTAAAACTTTGCCAGCAGAAATTAAACTGAAATATATTGAGCTTTTTAAAGAATTTTCTAATGTGTTTGCATGGAGTTATGAAGATTTTAAATCATATGATACAGAAATAATTCAACATAAGATACCCCTCAAAGAAAACCAAAAACCTTTTAAACAAAAATTGCGCAGAATCAACCCTATTCAATTACCTCTGGTAGAGAGAAATTAGGAAAATGTATGATGTTGGAATTATAGTGCCTGTTAGATACTCAGAGTGGGTGTCTAATATTGTATCAGTTAGAAAGAAAACAGGAGAAATAAGGCTTTGCATTGATTTTAGAAACTTAAACAAAGCCTCATTAAAGGACAATTATCCTTTGCCCAAAATGGATCATATTTTACAAATTGTAGTTGGTTCCAAAAGAATTTCTTTGCTAGACGGCTTCTCAGGGTACAATCAAATTTTGGTACGTCATGATGATCAACTTAAAACAACTTTTACTACACCTTGGGGTACTTTCATGTCTTTGAAAATTCCCTTTGGTTTAATGAATGTTGGTGCCACATTCCAGAGAGCCATGGACATTGAATTTTCAGAAGAAATAGGTTACTTCATAGTGATTTACTTAGATGACATCACTGTCTATTCTAAAACAGATGAAGAACACCTAATACACTTGAGAAAAGTCTTTGAAAAGTGCAGAAAATTTGGGTTATCTTTAAATCCAAAGAAAACATTGTTTGGTCTCCAAGAAGGTAAACTTATCAGACATATCATATCAGAAGAGGGAATAAGGATATATCCAAGGAGGATCGATGGCATATTGCAAATCAGCCATCCTAGAAACATTAAGGAACTTCAATCTTTCATCGGAAAGATTAATTTCTTGAGAAGGTTCATACCCAATCTAGCTGAAATCCTTAGAAACATAACAAACATGCTTAAGAAGGAAGGAGTTAAATGGACCCTAGAAGAAAAGAAATCATTTGAACTAGTAAAACAAGCAGTTACCAAAACACCAGTTCTTATTAGTCCTGATTTTTCCAAATATTTCTTCATTTTTTCATTTGCATCAGAACACACAGTAGCGGTTGTCCTATTACAAAAGAATTTGAATGGACTGTAGGTTTTAACCCTAAACAGAAATTATCTACACACGAATCTTATAACAGAAAATAAACAATAGCGAGAGCATAAAACATAAAACAGATAAACACAGAGATTTTCCCCTGGATCCCAAATCGGGACGACCAGCTTGATTTTTCATTATATTCCTTTTGGTGTTACAACACACATATATATACATGCCGAAGCATACATAAACCCCAATCCATAAACCCTGGATTAGAACATAACCGTAGTTCCCTTAATGGATCTACAAAAATACCTGAGGGGCAAAACGCCATTTGATACCATGTGCAAAACCATGCACAAAACCATGGGCGCAAACTACCCATCGGAAATTAAGGACCAAAAATTTTCACGGAGCCTTGCGGGCTTGCGCTGAGGAGACTCCTTGTGACCCCGGTGCACCCGGTCCCGAAAGGGGGAAGAAATATAACACATACCCAACATTCTCCCACTTGTTGTTTTCTTTCCACGGGGAGCCACAAGAGGGCTTAGTCATTGGCCCAATTCTTCAACACCCATTGTTTCTCTACACCAAGAGAACTTCTGAGTGCTCACAGACTTTGTCAATGCATCTGCAACATTCTTCAAAGTGTCCACCTTTACCAGCAACACCCTTTTAGCCTCAACCATATCTCTAACAAAGTGATATTGAGCATCAATGTGCTTTGTCTTTGAATGGTAAGCAGGGTTCTTAGCCAAGAAAATTGCACTTTGGCTATCACAGTCTATCCTTATAGCTTGTTGTACCAACCCCATACTTGAACACAATCTCTGCAACCAAGCTGCTTCCTTGCTTGCATGAGTGGCTGCTATGTATTCTGCCTCTGTAGTTGAAAGAGCCACTACAGACTGTCTTTTACTCATCCAACTAATTGCGCCTCCAAATAGGCTAAACACATACCCACTTGTAGATCTTCTTTGGTCCAGATCTCCAGCCCAGTCTGCATCAACAAAACCATGAATGTCCAACATTCTTTCCAATCTTGGTCTTCCCTAGTAGCACAAGCCATAATTGCTAGTGCCACGTAAATATCTGAAAACCCGCTTCACTGCTGTCCAATGCTCCTTCCCTGGGTTTGACATAAACCTGCTCAATACTCCCACTGCATGTGCAATGTCTGGTCTAGTACAGACCATTGCATACTTCAAGCTACCCACTGCACTTGCTATGGAACACGGGACATATCCTCCTCTTCTTCTTGTGTCTTGGGACACTGTTCAGCAGACAGCTTTGCACCTACGGGAATAGGAACATTCACCAGTTTACTAACTTGCATATTGAACCTCTGCAATATAGTCTCGACATACTTCCTCTGGTTTAACCAGAGCTTCCTCTTTGCTCGATCTCTCTTAAATTCAATACCCAAAATATAGTTTGCAGCACCAAGATCCTTCATGTCGAATTTGGAGAATAGTTGGGTCTTCAAATCTTGGATAATTTCTTTGTCATTTCCAATCAACAACATATCATCCACATACAAGACCAAATAAATAACACGATCACAAATTAATTTAAAATAAACACAGTGATCCTCCTTGCTTCTGGTGAAGCCAAGTCCCCGTATATAGGTATCAAATTTCTGATACCACATCCTTGGTGACTGTTTTAACCCATACAGAGACTTCTTCAACCTGCATACCAGTTCTTTCTTACCCTTCACCATAAAGGCTTCAGGTTGCTTCATGTAGATCTCCTCTTCTAGATTCCCGTGAAGAAAATTTGTCTTCACATCCATCTGTTCTATCTCAAAATCAAATGCAGCAGCAACAGATAAAAGTAATCTAATAGAAGTAACCTTGGCAACGGGAGAAAAAATATCACCAAAATCAATTCCCGGCACCTGGGAATAACCTTTCGCTACCAACCGAGCTTTGTATTTCTCCACCTTGCCTTCTACATTCATCTTCTTCTTAAACACCCATTTGCTCCCAATGGGCTTCCTTCCAGCTGGCAACTCCACTAAATCCCATGCATCATTTTTGTGCAAGGATGCCATTTCATCAACCATGGCCTCCTTCCATAGTTTTCCATCCTCTGAATCTACTGCCTCCCTGACAGTTCTGGGTTCATCATCAGTTATAGTTAAAGCAAAACCTGAACAGAAAGCAGATGGACTATACCTTTCTGGTTGCCTTCTTTCCCGAACTGATCTTCTCAAAGTTGGAGTTTGTGGCTCTTCATCTTCTGAGTCTTCTTCTGTTGTAGAGTCTGATTCATCCTCCTTTAGCTCAAACTCTATCTTCTCGGGTTCCTTTGGTAGGACCTCATGTTTAACAACATCTTTCACTTCTCTAAACACCACATATCGGTTGTACACAACCTTCCTTGTTTCTGGGTTCCAAAGCTTGTAACCCTTTAAACCATCCTTATACCCAATAAAGATGCACCTTTCAGATTTATTATCCAACTTGGTCCTTTTCTCCTTTTGAACATGTACATATGCATCACATCCAAATACCCTTAGATGTGAAAGAGAAGGTTTCTTACCAGTCCATACCTCATGTGGGGTCTTATCCTCCAACACTGATGAAGGTGATTTGTTAACCAGATAGCATGCAGTCTCCACTGCCTCTGCCTAGAATTCTTGTCCTAACCTGGTACCACTGAGCATGCTTCTTGCCTTTTCCATCAGTGTTTTGTTCATTCTTTCTGCAACTCCATTTTGCTGCGGTGTGTATGGAGTAGTCTTCTGTCATGCTATACCACACTTCTTACAGAACTCTTCAAATTCCTTCTTGCAGAACTCCCCACCATTATCTATCCTCGACACCTTTATCTTCTTCTCTGTCTGGTTTTCCACCAGAGCCTTAAATTCTTTAAATTTGTCAAAGACTTCATATTTCTTCCTCAAGAAATATATCCATGTATTCCTTGAGAAGTCATATATGAATGAAACATAGTACACAGACTTTCCCAGTGATGGAACTGACACAGGCCCAAACACATCACTGTGCACAAGTTCTAATATCTTGTTTGCCCTCTTAGCACCAGAAGGAAAACTCACCCGATTCTACTTCCCATATACAAAATGTTCACAGAAATCGAAATCCAGAGAACAATTAGACATACCTTCTACCATACCATTTCTGTGTAGTATCTGAAGGCCCTTCTCTCCAATATGTCCCGAGCCTTTGATGCCATAGCATGGTATTTTCTCCCGGTTTCTGACTAGGCTTTGCGGCTCACTTTCGGGAACCACGGGCTCCCATTACACCGTATATATGCGTATACCTTGTAGCTTTGTACAGAGTTCCAGTCCGAACTCCCAGCATTAATACCAGTGCTCCCCGAACCATCTTGCAGGCATCTTTCTCGAACACTGTTTTTACACCTGCATCATCCATCTTGCTTACAGAAATCAGATTTCTGGCCAATGCGGGAATATGCAGAACACCAGGAAGTGTTCTAATCCTCCCACCTTGCAGCTTCAGCTTGACCTTTCCACGTCCGACGATTCTGGCCTTCCTATCATCCCTAGGAAGACATCACCACCATCATATTTCTCATACTCGCAGAACCACTCCCTATGGGGAGTGAAGTGAAAGGATGCACCTGAGTCAATCAACCATGACTCATGATCTACATGTGTATTTGAAGGAGAAGCCAAATACACATCCCCACCTTCATCCGAGGTGGTTTTTGCCTCTGCAGAAGGAGCTTCATCAGATCCCTTTCCTTTCTCAGGAGCTTTAGATCTGCATTCCTTTTTGTAGTGTCCTTCCTTTTCGCATTTCCAGCACACCTTTACAAACTTTCCAGGAGATTTAGATCTCCCTCTAGATTTAGATCTCCCACTCGAAACCTTATTCTTGTTTCTGTTCTGGGACCTTCCTCGTACAGATAAGGCATCTCGATTCTGACCCTCCATATTTCTCCGTCTCATTTCCTCTGACAGCAAGGCTGAGACAATATCATCAAAGTTCAAGGTAGTTGTATTGCTACCTATTGCAATAACCAGACTGTCCCACGAGTCTGGTAGAGAGCACAACAAACTGATGCACTTATCTTCATCTGAGATTTTAATATCAATAGACGACAACTGACTTACCACAGTATTGAAGGCGTTTAGATGCTCTGTCACCGAGTCTCCATCCTCCATCCTCAGGTTATACAACTTTTTCCGCAAGAACAACGTATTCACCAGAGACTTAGATTGATACAAAGTCCCTAGCTTGTCCCACAAGGTCTTCGCCGTAGCTTCCCCAGATACATTCAACAATACTGAATCTGAGACACACAACCGTATTGTGCTCTTAGCCTTCCGATCCAGTTTCTTCCAGTCTTCATCTAACATTGCCGTTGGTTTAGTACCTGGATCTACCGCAATCCACTGATATTTATCCACCAGCAGATCCTCCATCTTGAGCTTCCACAACTCAAAACTCTGACCATTAAATTTCTCGATCTCTATCTTCCCGCCGCTCGCCATCTTCTTTCACAGCAAGAATTGATCCTGCAGATCTCCCACTGAACAGGGTCTACCTCAGGCCCAAGCAAAAAACCCTCAGCAGCAAAGGCGTCCCCTTGAAGCTGAAACAACTCTGATACCAAATGTAGGTTTTAACCCTGAACAGAAATTATCTACACACGAATCTTATAACAGAAAATAAACAATAGCGATAGCATAAAACATAAAACAGATAAACACAGAGATTTTCCCCTGGATCCCAAATCGGGACGACCAGCTTGATTTTTCATTATATTCCTTTTAGTGTTACAACACACATATATATACATGCCGAAGCATACATAAACCCCAATCCATAAACCCTGGATTAGAACATAACCGTAGTACCCTTGACCGGATCTACAAAAATACCAGGGGCCGAAAACCATCGTACCCCAATACCATGCACAAAACCATGGACGCGGACTACCCGCCGAAAATTAAGGACCAAAAATTTTCGTCGGGGCACTGCCCCGGACCCTGACAGGGGGGGCTACCGCCTCCCTTGTGACCCCCCCATTGCGCCCAGCGGAAAGGGGGGGCTATCGCCCCCCCTCTTATCCCCCCGCGCGTGCTTAGTCGTGGAAAGAATATAACACATACCCAACATGGACAACAATAGCCCATTGCATTTTTCAGCAAGGCATTAAGAGATGCACCTCTGAAGTATAACATAATGGAAAAACAAACCTTTTCCTTAGTCAAAGCCTTAAAGGACTTCAAAGTTTATATTTTACACTCTCACATAGTAGCATTTGTGCCTCATTCAGTTGTAAAAGACATATTGACCCAAGATCCAAGTGGCAAAAGAGGAAAGTGGATTGTTGTGATTTTAGAATATGACTTAGAAATCAAGCCCGCTAAACTCATAAAGGTTCAAGGACTGGAAAAACTTATGATTGAATCCAACTTCCAAGCTCTTGATATAGACATCTTTAATGCATTAGATGAACAAGAGGAGTTTTCAACTCCAATTATTGAAGATCATTTTATGAATTCATCTTGGTATGTTGATATTTGTATGTTTTTCTCAATCTTAATGTTCCTCTTGGTTTGTCTAAAACAAAGGCAAGATTTTAAAGTTAAAAGCTATAAATTACTTCATTTTGAATAAATGTTTATATTGGAAAAATTCTAGTGGATTATTGCTTAAATTTCTGCCTGAGAATGATGCAGATAAGATCAAGCATGAGTTTCATGAAGGAGAATGTGGAGGCCACCTCTACTGGAAGTCAAATGCTAATAAAATCCTTAGAGCTTGTTATTACTGGCCCACTCTCTTTGAAGATGTCCATAAGATGATTATTTCCTATCACAAGTGCCAAATTTTTGAAGGCAAAAGAAAGTTGCTTCCCTTACCTCTGCAACCAATCACTGTTGAAGCTCCTTTTCAGCAGTGGGGTCTAGACTTCATTGGGGAAATCCATCCTCCCTCATCTGCCCAACATAGATGGATCCTCACAGCAGCATATTATTTTACCAAATGGATAGAAGCCATCCCATCTAGGAATGCCACAAACTCAGTCATCATTTCATTTCTTGAAAACCATATATTGTCCAGATTTGGTTGTCCTAGAAAAATAATAATTGATAATGCTGCTGCATTTGGGTCTAAAAGGATGGT
Source organism: Pinus albicaulis (assembly GCA_034641835.2). Classification (NCBI taxonomy): domain Eukaryota; kingdom Viridiplantae; phylum Streptophyta; class Pinopsida; order Pinales; family Pinaceae; genus Pinus; species Pinus albicaulis. Next base: position 1,562,358,536 of record CM076579.1, read on the forward strand.
AGAATTATGTCACAAGTATCAAATCGTATTGGATCATTCCACTGCTTATTACCCTCAAGGTAATGGGTTAGCAGAGTCCTCAAATAAGAGCTTGGTAAACATTATCAAGAATTCGTTGGAAGATAACAAGAAATCATGGTACAATAAGCTAGTGCATGCCTTATGGGCAGAAAGACTAACCATTAAAAAATCCATTGGAATGTCTCCCTACCAGCTAGTTTATGGAACTGATTTCATTTTTCCAACTAGTTTAGGAGTGCCAATAATGAATCTGATCCAAGAAGTTCAGTTTGAAGATGATGATGTAACAAGAATAATAAATCAAACTATACATTTACAGCAAACCAAAGAAGAAGTATACATCAGAGCATAACAACTACAAGAAAACATCAAGAAGTTGTTTGACAAAAGAACCAAGGCAAGTGATTTTGAAATTGGTGATAAAGTTTTAAAATGGGATTCAAGAAGAGAAGATAAGGGCAAACATGGAAAATTTTATAACTTATGGCAAGGCCCTTATCTTATCCAATCTGCTATTGGAAACAATGCATTTTTTCTGCAAGACTTGGATGGAACTGAGTACTTTGGAGGTCCTATTAATGGCAGGGTTCTCAAACATTATTTCTGTTGACTGATATTTTTAATTTCAAGGCTTTTTATTCATTGTATATAACATTGTTTTCAATTTAAAGAAAAAAATACAAAAACAATAGAAAAAGAAAAATAGGGCAGACATAAAAAAAAAGGTACAACCCCATACCAAAAAAGAGAAAAAATCTGAAAGTGTGCAAGCTTAAATGCCACTACCAACAACATTGATATTTTAGTCATACAGCTTAATCATGACTAAGATAGATTTCAATATTCTTCTGATAGATTAGTGAAGAAGATTTTCCAAACTGTTCAATCTTGGCTTATCAGTGGAATAGATTAGGATAGAAAAATAGTGGTTCAAACAAACTAAAAACCTGAACCTGTTAGATTGATGAAGAATTGGTTCTAATATGCCCAAAATCTGAACCAGGAAAAGAAGAAGACAGCTCTAAAAAGATCAAAATCAAAGCTGCAAAAATAATGAAGGATGCTTTTTTTAATTTTCAGATCTTAAGCCTTCACAGTTCTGTTTCAAATTTCTACAAATAAAGTCTATGTGCAGTTTGTTTTTATGCCATAGTCCCACAGCAAATCAGATTGTCTAATCCTAATTTGACTATGTTTTAAATTTCTATTATAGAAAATAGAGAATAAAATCTGCGAGACGGTCTAATCGTGGCAGATAGTAGCTTAGGTAGAGAATTTATGAGTTCAACAGTCTAATCTGAACTCATGGAAGAAATAAGGGTAGACTTAGATTAGTTTTTCCTGTTTTCAAGAAAGAATAAAATGTTAATGTTTAAGGTTTGCAAGTCCAAGTGCACCTTATGAAGAAACAATGTTAGGAAGTAGGCTGTGTAGGTAGAATGATTGGGAGAAATTTGTTTGTTGATGAAATACTGATCATCTTTTCTAAAGCATCATGATCAATGAAGAAGAGGCCGTCATGGATAAGGCATAGGTCTACATCCCAGAGATCAAAATCTGAAGTTCTTGACACCTCCAAGGAGCTTCCATCCTCGAGTGGAGCCACTATTAGCCATCAGTAAATTTTGTCATAAGAAAATGATGGATAAAACGGGCCTTGAGCCTTCAAGAGATCATTTTCATGGAAAATTACTCATTCTTGAAGGTTTTTGTTCCCTAGCACTGTTGTTTCTTAACAGCTGTTGTTCCCTAATTGTTGTTCCTTAACTACTGTGCCTTAAAAATTCTGTTGTTCCCTTCAAAACTATTTCCTAAAACAACCCCTTTTCATCATTTCATTCACTCATTGTGACCCTTTTTTTTTTACCCTCCATTTTCCTCTGAAAAATATCCTTTTCTCTTTTTCATTTTCCCTTCATCCTCCTCATAAAACTTTCAAAATCCCTTTGAACTATAGAACTCCTTGTTTATGGTTTAAAAACCCTTCCTTTTCTTCTATTGGAACTCAGAAAACCTTGAAAAAACCAAAAAAACACATAAAAACCCCTTTAAAAACTCTTCTTCCCTTTTAAATTCTTTAGCCTCTTTCGGCTTAGCCCCCAGCTCCTTTTTCCGTCATATGCCCATGTTCTGGGCCTTACCTTATCCCTCATCGAATCGCTCTATCGGCTTATCCCTTTCCTTTTTCTTTTTCCCTCCGCGTCAATGTGTCGATGCGATACGCTCTCTCCTCCTTTGCCCCTGGTCACCTATCCCCTCCATACGACCGTGGCCCAACACCTTGCTCTAAGCCCCTTTCCCTTCTCCTTACATTCTCCTTGCTCTATTTTTACAGCTCCTCCGTCCATCGTGGCCGTTGATCTATATGATCCAACGGTCATGATCAAACCCGACACACAAAACCTCATCGGGCCTACCGTCCACCACATAAAGGATCCACCCTATTACACGTTGCCACCTGGTTTCCACTTTCTCTCTACCTGAGAAACTGTTCCATCAAGCCCGGTTCGCACCGTCCGATCTCATCCCCTCATTCGATGGCTGTCATTGCATATCGTGCAATTTTCGTGTCCGGATTTTAACACTCCAAAATCACGCGATACCGACGGTATTGAAAGGGACACGCAACGCGATACAATTGGATCACATTCCCTCCGAGCAAAACCACTTACCGCCCGAGGGTCACACGAAAACCACCCTTGGTATTTCAAAAACCACTTTGCCCAAATTCGTGCCAAAATCCTGTTTAAACTCGATTTTCGCCTCTTTTCTTCATTAAAGCCTATCCCACCTACATAAATCACCTTGCTGCACCACTCCTCCACTCCGCTAGCCTCCTAAGCAATTGCGCCAACACCGCAGGGTTTTTTATAATGTTTTTTATCATATTTTACAAGTCTTACCATGGTTTTAAAGCAGAAACTCTGCCCATGACTCACAAAGTGACACAAGCAAAGTTTTTATCTCTAGGGCTAAAACACAAAGGAGAAGGCTGCCAGTTTTCAGTGTTGTGTAAGCGTTGGTCATGCCATAGAAACCCTCCATGCACAAAATCTCCCTTTCCATAGCAAAAAGGAAAAAATAGTAAAGACAGAGGGTGAGGATCAAATAATTAAAGCAAAAATGAAGCTTAAAGATTGAATCCGACAGTTTGGTGGTTAATACGCAGTTTGAAGATTTCTACACAAGTAAAGGGATCAACAACAAAGATTAAAAAGTTTCAAAGGATTTAAACCCCGGAAGTAAAGAGATATAGCACAATTTGAAGGATTAAAGGGTTAAATCCTATTATTTTAAGGTTAAAACACTGTGTCAAGGTGGACACAGTCAGCAAAAGCACAATTGAAGACCGGAGTAGGATGAAAAGGCATAATAAACCTTAAAACACAAAATCACAGTTAAATCGGTGTTTTAAGGTATTAAGATATATGTATCAGTAAAGGGAGCCCCCGAATGCCACATCATAAAGGCTTTTTCTCCTTAGAATGCCACCTACAGCTGATTTCACATAAAAATAATGCATATTAATTACACAATCAGAAATATTTTTAAAAGATAGCTCAACATTAACTGCCAACCTACCAAAAACCCTCAAAGTCAACAAAAGTGATTGAAGGTAATGAAATTTAATGTAAAGTTGATTAAAACAGAGATGAGCATTTTAAATTTTCTCCCTTAGGCCTCCCAAAGGTCAATAAGACATTACTCTGTATTAATTGAACAAATGAACCCTTCTTACACTCCACCTCTTCATTCTTCTATAAATACTTCTATAGAGGACAGTATAGGGGTTGGTCTCTAGATATCTGTTGTATGTAAATAGCTTTTGAAGTTGTTGTAGCTCTATTTTGTAATTGAAAACACATAAGCTGAGATGAGAAGTTTGAATCTGTAAAGACCCACTAGACTTGAAGATTGTAACTGGTTTGAACATCAAATACAAATCGCTGATTTATGGGATCCTGGTCTATGTCAACGGTGATGTGTTTCTCACTGTAAATTGTTATTTTCTTTATGTTTCCATTCTGTCCACTTTTCTCTGATAAAGAACAGCAAACATAGATTAGGATTTACTTCTGAAGTACCCTAAATCTCACTGATAAATCTATATCCTTTATGTTTTCTTCTAAATGTGTTTTGAAGGTAATTCAATAGAGTATAGCTAGTGAAGTCTTGGTAAGCCCATGTTTCCTGAGTACAACTTGAGATATTGTATTTGAATGTTCTTGATAAGTTTGCTAATTAAAGTTTGAGCTAGAGAAGTCTATGGTTAGCCCTGTCCTCTAGTTTCTTCTCCAACGGTTGCTTTGAAAAGTTCCCTTAAGAGTATGTTGAAAGCAAGCTAGTTTAAAAGTACTTACCTGATCTTAGACTACTTTTTATGTTTATCATGAATCTTTTCCTTTGAGAATATGCTGAAAGCAGGTGTTGGGTCATGAATACGACCACTTTTTAATACTTATTTCATCAATTTATATTCTTCTTTATCATGTAATTTATCATAATTTATCATATAAATCCATTTTATAATTATTTATGCTCTTATGGATAAATATTATTTCTTCTCCTTTATTTTTAATAAATGGATGATTATTATGCATAATTTTATCAATGATGGTTTATTAATATATTTTGTACCAACACTCACCATTTTAGCCTCCAAGATATTTTCTAGATTGCAGATTTGATCTCCAAATCATCATCAAATATTCCAACTCAGAAATTCCCTAGAATAAGAAGTGACAGTTTTGCGGTGGAGATTCTGGGCAAATGGAGAAGAATATGGAAAATATGAAACATGGGTTTTGTATAGAACGGACCAAATTAACATCTTTAAATAACTGTTTGCCCAAATTCGGCTTGTATTGAGAGAAATGCAAGGTTCTTTGAGCACAATTTTCTTAGATTTACTGTTGCGGCCGTCCTCCAAATTATCTCAGCTGCAAATCCAAATTCGGCTTGCTCTTGTTGAAATATTGTTGGAAATATATCTTCTGGTTGATCAAGTTGTTGGGAACAATTCAATTTTGTTATGAGAGATTCTATTTACTATTTAATTTCTCCTCTCTTTGGTTATAAAAGGAGATGTTTGTAAAAGAGAGGGGATGGTTGTTACTTTTGTGAATTGTAAACTTAATCAAAAGTTGTGTTATTGAAAAACACAATTCCATTGTAATGTTGCTCCAGTTTAATGATTAATTGAAGTTTTTGTTCCATTCGCATCATCTGAAATAGCTTGAGCAATCCTTGCTGGTGGTTAAGGGCCCAACCCCTGGCAGTGTGAACTGCTCCTCTATGTTATATTTTTTATTCTTGCAGCGTGTGGTCAATTTGATACATGCATGTTACTGTGAGTTCATTTCATTAGTTGTTTATTATCTTACTATATTTATGCATTACGCGCTCTGTTTATGAGTTATTTCATTATCGTGTGATATGAATCTTATTTCTTATAGCGTGGGTTAATTGAGACAACATATTGCCTTACTTAGATCATCCTTGGATTTGTGGAAGTGATATTGGTTCTATATTAATTAATTCATAATTCCATGCTTAATATTTTACTGTTTTATTATAATGGATTGCGTTGTCCTTCCTTCCCAATTTAACAAGAATATTAATCCTCGAATTACTCATCTTGTTATGCTTCGCTGTTTGGCATTTGATGTTCCATTCCATTTTTTGTTTTGTTTGACTACTATTCATTTCAGAGTGCAAATACAAAGCTTCACTATTCAGTTTGTTGTTCAATAGGATTTTTCGTTTAATAGAGAGTTGTTGTTCAGATTTATTAGTTAATATTTGATGCTCGATTCTTCTAGTTTCAGTTTGTTATTCATTTACATCACTGTTCTATTTCAGTGTGCTGTTCAGTTTCAATTCATTAGTTTATATATTACAAGGAGTTTTCTTTTGAATAGTTTTCCTAGTTTACTTTCAATAGCAGCTTTAGTTCAATTTATATTTCCTTTTAATTGCTTTAAAGCAGGACTGTCAACTGTAGAGAACATTGGTTATTTCTTCCTCGTTCCCAGATTGATTGTCTTCTTCCAGTTTGATTTCAATTGCATCAATTTCTAGAGGAATGATTTATTGCTACTGTATCCTTGATTGATGTTTGCTGAGTGAATAGTTGGATTTCAGAGCATTTGAGTTTATGTTATTGTAGTTAGATTTCTTTTCCAAGCATCCATTTACTCTTGTATTTAGAACACTGTACTACATATTGAAGAGCATTACTCTTGGATAAATTGCTGCCTCAGACTGAGTACACTCTTGAAATAAAAAGTCGTTCATGGATTGATAATTAATGTGAGATAAATAGGTGTTAAAAAGATACCTTTTATGCACCCAACATTTTGGCGCCATTGCCGGGGAGAGTGTATGCCATTTAGAAAGATTGATGCATATTCAATTTTTTCTGCTTGGAAAGAATTGGGTATTAAATACAAAAGGTAAGAACCTTCACACCGAGCAAGGAACAAACTTGTTCACTGGCCCGCTTCATAGCAGAATTGAGTGAAAGCTTAAGGTAGGAATGAATGCTTGCGTTTTTTTGAATTTTAGAGGTAGAATTTTTGAAAAAAAATCTTGTAATTCCACTCGAGTGGTGATGTAAGCACCACCCATTTTACTAACCAATTGACAGGAACATTGGAAGGAGGATCCTTAAAGAAACACATGAAGGCAATCTTCTATTATGGTAAGAAATGGCTCACAATGCAACTTTTGAATTCCCTATCAAAGATCTAGGAGAAGTGACACAAATGCACATAATTCCCCCATTGTCTCTACCAAATTTTCATGGTTTGAAAAATAAAGATCCAAATATATTCTTATTTGAGTTTGAAATACTTTGTAGAGGATATGATTATTGTACTAATGATCAAAGATTGAAAGTGTTTCCTCTTACTCTAAAAGGAGCAGCTCTCCAATGGTTCATGAGCCTAGGTGGGAACTGCATCCAAACATGAGAGGACATGAAGAACATATTCTTGAAGAAGTACCAAGACTACTTCAAGTCCAATGAAGATATTTTTGGTATGATGCAAGGGGAAGATGAAAGCTTGGAGGACTATGTAGGGCGATTTCAATATAACCTTCAAAAATCAAAGCATAAACATTTGGAAAAAGAGATCTTGAAAACACTCCTTCTTAAAGGAATCAAAGATGAATTTTTAGAACTCTTAAATCTGATAGGAAAAGGTGATGTTTTTCAGTTATCATATGATGATGTTTGTGAGTTGTGCATAAGGTATTCAAGAGGAATTTCCAAGGCTGGTAAGAATTATAGAGAATTTTCTTCTTTCTTTTCCAAATTTACTACAAGAGCAAAATACATAAGAGCTGAAATCAATGTTTTATTTGAAAATTTTAAATATGACTTTATTAGCTCTCTAAATTCACATTTGAATGTTTTTCAGGTTTAGAAAAATAAAAAATTTGATGAAGTGTTTTTCCCTCATAACCGAAAGGAGCATTCCATAGATAGTTGTTCTTCCTTATCTAGGATGGAAGTAGAATATCAAAGAGATGGGGAAGCTGCAACAAGGTCAAAACCATGGAAATCATGGCCTACAGGTATGATTCAAAACACTTCCTCTCCATTCTCTTACTTGCATAATTCGTTATGGAATACTCATATGTTAGGGCAGCCATGCCAATCTCAATATAACCACTACCAATCTTGTTTACAAGTTTGGCATGGTTCATCTTATGATTGTATGACTACTCTCCCTCATCTTGTAGCACAAAAGCATCTTCCAGCTCTTCCACAACACCTTGCTTGCCTATCAAAATCATCTACTCAACACAATCAAATACATCATCAAGAGGCTCCATTCCCTACACAATTTCCTGCTCAACTCATTCCACACCCTCACCATAATAAACCAGTACAACATGCTTACAGTGTTGAACTGCAAAATTTACCGACCCTTCCCATCCATTCTATCTCACATGCACTATTGGAGAAAACTTACACTGAGACTCAAAATGTATCAAATCCAAAAATTGTAGAAGTTATGAAAGAAAATGAGGTTTCTTCTAGTTTGCACCAACAAACCATTTTAAAAGCTCAAGAACTTCATGATACGATGGCTATGGTAAATCAAGAAAGTAAGGGATACATTGAAGATTGGTTTCACTCCATCATTTGTTTGCAACATCACTCTATGCTTCAACAATTTTTGGCACCATCTTTTCAATGGGAGTTGGCTTCTCATACCCTAATTTTTATCAACATGCATTTTTCAAATTTGGGTATGTACATACTAGAGGCCTTATTTCTAAAATTGTTTCACTGGAAATACTCTTATACGTAAACATATTCGATTCTCAAAGAAGAGTAGGATAGTGGAGGAAATAAAACAAATACATTTTTTTATTTTTGTAAAAATAGTTGTTTTTTTGTTACAACACGCTGTGGAAATCAACATTAATGATAAATATTCTAATTTATTTGTGTATGTAGATGAATTATATTGCAAATAACAATTCTACAAACACTTATATTCATTTTTATCATCAATATGCCAAAATATTTGATATTCTCTTAGGAAATAACATCATAGCTGTTGTAACTTAATAAAGTGTTGTTTCTTTTCTGATTTCTTTTATGTTTTTGTGTTTCAGGTGTTGATATCTCCAAATTGTAGTTTCCGCTCCATTTGCAATTGAACAATAAGGACCCCACCATGCAAGTTTCAGTTACAGAAGGCAATTCTTCGGCACCACCAATTCTGTTAAAAAAAAAAAATTACTTTTTCTTGAAACCTGTACATAAAGTTTGTTTTCTTTTACTTTGCTTGTTTTTTTGTATATAATTTTATTTCTTGAACCGCTCTTACTTTGCTTGCTGCGAATTTTTGTTGTTCCTTTCCAAAGGAACAACACTTTTGTTGTTCCTTTCAAAAGGAACATCAGTATTGTTGTGAGTGTTTTTGTTGTTCATTTCCAAAGGAACAACACTTTTGTTGTTCCTTTCGAAAGGAACAGCAATATTGTTGCGAGCGTTTTTGTTGTTCCTTTCCAAAGGAACCGCAGTTTTCACTGTTTATTTTTGTTGTTCCTTGCCAAAGGAACAACATTTCCGCTAATAATTTTTGATGTTCTTTTCGAAAGAAACAACAGTTTGGCCAATTGTTTTTGCTGTTCTTTTCGAAAGGAACAACATTTTCGCAGATTGTTTTTGCTGTTCCTTTGGAAAGGAACAACACTTTTTGAATGCATTTTTCTTGTTTTTCAACAACATTTCTAGGACTTTTTGTGAATTTTTCATGAATCTTTGAAAGGAAAACATACAATTCATGCAAGGATACAGAAATTAGAAGTTACTGGAATCAGCTAATCAAGAGAAATTGTCATTTTTAAGAAATTTTTTGTAGTGATAAGAAAAAGGAAAGGACACAACCATCTATATCCTGTTGTTGTCTTTATTTTCACTAAAATTAATATGATCGATTATCTTTATCATGTTGGTTCTTACCTAAATTCTCATAACTCTCTTTGATTTTTATTTCATTGAATAAGAATAAAGACATATTTTCTCTATTGAGATGCTCAGAATTCTTCCACCATCCCTACTCTTAAGGAGTGTTGAGCCACCCTTTATATATAAATAGGGAAGTGCTATATGTAAAGAAAAAGAAGAAAAAAATCTCTATATGATTACTAAAAATTCTATGATATGGCAGATGGAGGATAGGGGGTCTCATCAAGAGCGAGCTTACCATGATCATAAGGGAGCAGTGAATTGGCATTCCCATTATGGCCACCACACCAAGGATATGATCCAATGGACAACTCAGAAAAATAAAAAGTCCTTGGAACAGGAGATCTCATCACGAGCCGGCCTGCCCACCTTTCAATCCTTCCTGGTGAATGGCATTGTGATTCATCTAGTTCCCAAGCCAGCACAGTGGCCTCCATCATGACATCACACAGCACTTCCCTAGGCATAAATAAAGGATAATGGTTCCAAGGGTGAGAAAGCAACTTTGTCAAAGGTTATAGACACCTATGGGCAACAGAGCTCTGTTGATGGTATGAAGTCATATTTTTCACAAATCAAAAGTAATGATAAACCATTTTCTTATATCTTTATCTAATATCAAATGAGAGTATGCTCCTAAACCCTTTGTTCAGAACCTCTTATGCATGAAATTTATTTATAAATCGATCATAATGGTTTATGCGGATAGTGACCGCATAAGTATTTTTTTCATTAGCTGTCATTTTCCCTTATTTTCGAATCATTACATAAACATTTCCATATCTACTCACGATTTCAAAATATGCATTGATTTTAGTAATGCGATAATTTGTTGATCATATCATAAGTATGTATGTCTTTCCATGCTGTATAATTGTTGTGCAATACGCTGTCATTTTGCCACAATATTCATACTACATTTCTACAGAATTTTTGTTGATTGAACTTTTTGCATGCATCTTATCTGTTTCCATTCAAAACTAAAACTGTGGATTCAAGAAAATTTCATACAGAATCGTGCTTTTTTTACAGGAGAACAACAAATATGGGGGGGAAATTTTATCCGTAGCACGACCACACTATTGCAACTAACAAAAAAGGCTCGTGCAACTCGTGAACGTGCACAATTCTTCAGACATGATGTGCTTGCATGGCTTCCACATTTTGCATCACTTTCAGTATCTGCTCAGCTTACATCAGCTTCAAAAAAGGCCAATCCCTACATGTCATTCCACATTTTTTTTCGGAGGTAACACTTGAGGTAAAATAGCATAATTTTCAGATTTATTATGAATTTAGGAGAATTTCATGAAAATTCATTGAGCATTATTTATCATCATTCATTCCACATTTTTCCCACTTCCCATTTTTTTAGACACGTCTCATCTTTCATTTTGGGGAAGTGTTGATTTCCTTTATTTATTTCTTATGACCATGTCAGTAATATTCTTTATCATCCATTGATATTATTATTCATTCTCAACACCTCCCTTATTCCATGTTGTTTTACACCAAGCATAGATTTCAACAGATTGTAGCAACCACCTCTCTTTGTTTTCTAGCATCGCATGAGGACATGCTAATTTTTCAGTTTGGCGGGGGAATTTCTACACATGATGGATGTTTTCTACTCTCTTTCTCATTTAAGGCATACAATTTCATTTTTGTACGGTGCATAAATTAATTTGCATATATATTTAAAACTATGAACTGAATTCTTGTGCTTTCTGGGTAACAAAGAGGTATCATTAAAATACACAAACCCAGATAATTTCACGCTAAATTAGTTCATAAAATTTCAAAAATTATGCACTATCACCTACAACCATTTTGTTTATATCTCATGATCCGTACATCAAAACGATCTGATTTTTGAGAAAATGATTAATGAAGTTTGTTGTTACTTATGTCACATTTTTTTGCAACTTCATATACATATAGTTGAACGTCAACTGTAAAAATTGTTATGCCTTTATCAAGATTGCTAAAATTGAATATTCATTATTTGAGGAAAAATTCATTTGTTCCATCCATTTCATGAGTTCGGATGAACAATTTTCTTTGCTTGGTTAACACATGGGTTTTGTCTTTGGGTTGCATGAGGACATGCAATATATTCAGTTTTGGGTTGCATGAGGACATGCAATATATTCAGTTTGGGGGTATGTTGGGTCATGAATATGACCACTTTTTAATACTTATTTCATCAATTTATATTCTTCTTTATCATGTAATTTATCATAATTTATCATATAAATCCATTTTATAATTATTTATGCTCTTATGGATAGATATTATTTCTTCTCCTTTATTTTTAATAAATGGATGATTATTATGCATAATTTTATCAATGATGGTTTATTAATATATTTTGTACCAACACTCACCATTTTAGCCTCCAAGATATTTTCCAGATTGCAGATTTGATCTCCAAATCATCATCAAATATTCCAACTCAGAAATTCGCTAGAATAAGAAGTGACAATTTTGCAGTTGAGATTCTCAGCAAATGGAGAAGAATCTGGAAAATCCGGAACATCGGTTTTGTCCAGAACGGACCAAATTAAATTTATTCAAAGAATGGTTTTCCCAAATTCGGCATGTATTGAGAGAAACACAAGGTTATTTGAGCACGATTTTCTCATATTTACTGTTGCGACCATCCTCCAAATTATCTCAGCTGCAAATCCAAATTGGACTTGCTCTTGTTGAAAGATTGTTGGAAATATATCTTCTGGTTCATCAAGTTGTTGGGAACAATTCAATTTTGTTATGAGAGATTATATTTACTATTTAATTTCTCCGAGTCTTTGGTTATAAAAGGAGACGTTTGTAAAAGAGAGGGGATAGTTGTTACTTTTGTGAATTGTAAACATAAACAAAATTTGTGTTATTGAAAAACACGATTCCATTGTAATGTTGCTCCAATTTAATGATTAATTGAAGTTTTTGTTCCATTCACATCATCTGAAATAGCTTGAGCAGTCCCTGCTGGTGGTTAAGGGCCTGACCCTTGGCAGCGTAAACTGCTCCTCTATGTTATATTTCCAATTTCTGCAGCGTGTGATCGATTTGATACATGCATGTTACTGTGAGTTCATTTCATTAGTTGTTTATCATCTTACTATCTTTATGTATTACGTGCTCTGTTTATGAGTTATTTCATTATCATGTGATCTGAATCTTATTTCTTATAGCATGGGTTAATTGAGACATCATATTACCTTACTTAGATCATCCTTGGATTCGCGGAAGTGATTTTGGTTCTATCTTAATTAATTCATAATTTCATGCTTAATAGTTTACTGATTTATTATAATGGATTGTGTTTCCATTCCTTCCCAATTTAACAAGAATCTTAATCCTCAAATTACTTATCGTGTTATGCTTCATTGTTCGGCATTTGATGTTCCATTCCATTTGCTATTTCATTTTATTGTTTTTCATTTTAGATTGCAGATACAAAGCTTCGCTATTCAGATTGTTGTTCAATAGCATTTTCCGTTTAATAGAGAGTTGTTGTTCAGATTTATTAGTTAATATTTGCTGCTCGATTCTTCTAGTTTCAGTTTTTTATTCATTTACATTATTGTTCTATTTCAGTGTGTTGTTCAGTTTCAATTCATTAGTTTATAGATTGCAAGGAGTTTTCTTTTGAAGAGTTTTCCTAGTTTACTTTCAATAGTAGCTTTAGTTCAATTTCTATTTCCTTTTAATTGCTTTAAAGCAGGATTGTCAACTGTAGAGAACATTGGTTATTTCTTCCTCGTTCCCAGATTGATTTTCTTCTTCCAGTTTGATTTCAATTACATCAATTTCTAGAGGAATGAGTTATTGCTACTGTATCCTTGATTGATGTTTGCTGAGTGAATAGTTGGATTTCAGAGCATTTGATTTTATGTTATTGTAGTTAGATTTCTTTTCCAAGAATCCATTTACTCTTGTATTTAGAACACTGTACTACATATTGAAGAGCATTACTCTTGGATAAATTGCTACTTCAGACTGAGTACACTCTTGAAATAAAAATTCGTTCCTGGATTGATAATTAATGTGAGATAAATAGGTGTTAAAAAGATACCTTTTATGCAACCAACAACAGGCTAAGTTAAAAGTATTTACTTGATCTTAAGTTGTTCTATATTTTTAAATGTTTTCTCTTGAAATTATATCAAAAAAGGTTAGTTTAAAAAGTACTTACCTGATCTTAGGTTACTTTTGTGTTTCCCTTAAGTGCATTTCAAAATTAGGCTAGTTTAAAATTACTTACCTGATCTTAGAATGTTCTTTGTTTCGTCATGTGTTTTACTTCTTTCACTTCATTTCTTACTGTTTCATTCCATAAAATCAACTTAAAGAGATCCTTTGACATGGATGACTTACCCCATGGACCACTCTTGAAACTTGTTGTCCAATTAAATCCTATTATGACTCCATAGCCCAATGGATTGATGATTTTCCTTGCTTGTCTTATCAACTGAAACACTCTTTCACTTACCTACACCTTCACCCTTCATACAGACTTCCTTCATATTCATGTTATCCTGCCCAACCAAAACAAAAAAAACAACCTTGTTCTTCATAAATAGCCTAAAATCATACTTGAAGCCTTAAAGATCATATATTTGAACACATACCTAGAGAGATCCCTCTCTGAATCTAGGATGGCTAGGTCTTCAGATTCCAAAGTGGTTTGATGTAAGCTCTGCAGCGTTTGTACTTGCCAATATTGCAAACTACAAAGACCTAACAAGATGTACCTTCTTGCAAAATAAATGAGAGTCGTGGAATATTATTTTTAATATAAACGATCTAAACAAAAATAATTAGTCACATTGAGATTCTGTAAATTACAGGATACTAACATTGGCTCCAGCTTGGGATGGAAACTCCTTCAAGAGGTGTCAAGAACACCATAGACTAGAAGTCTAACCCATGGGGCTAATCTCAAATCAGCAACTTGATCTGCTACAAAAACTCTCTGACTGAAAATATTCAAGCTGAAATCAACCCTCTCTGCAACTGAAGTCTGGAACACACTTGATCTGAAAACTGAAAAGAAATCTAAAACTAAAACTGGAAAAATGCTCAAAGTACTGAGATTATTTACACACCTACCTATCTACTCCAACTTATAGATGATATATACACTAATTGAACTCTTATTTCCAATATAACCAATCAAGTAAATGACTACATAACGGATTCTTGTTCACTTTTTTTAGTAGGCTGAAAAAACACAATGACCACTCCCATCTTAATTTCCATTGAACATAAGTATTCAAATTGTTCCTTAAATCTTGCAACAAACCATTCATGGCATATCATACTCCTTATTTAGATGATTCTAAGAGGCCAGCAAAAGGATCTTGAAAAAAATACTTTGTCCTAAGGATTCAAATAACAAGCTTCATCTAGGACTACTCTTTGTTCCACTTTATTATGCTTAGGATCATTCTCAAGGAGAATATCTAAAAAAAAATTATGATTATCTGATATGGCATCTTCATTGTATACCAATATTCTATACTCAAGAAAGTCTAATATATCTTGACTAAGATTGCTAAATTCTGTCTGAAGGCCATAATTTTGATGAGAAAAGGTAATTTCTACCAATAAGCCTTCTTAAGAATCTAGAACAACATCAACATCAAATTGTTCTACATTTGTTTCTTCATGAGGAACGACTTCAATATATAAATCAGCAGTAGAAAAAATAGAATTAATATCTTGATCACATAAAGATTGAGATACTGGCTCCATGTTTAGAATCTAATTAATTTCTTCCTCGGTTAAAGGAGGTAGCCTTTGTTTTCTTTGGATTGAACAATAATTGTTTTCTTTCTCTCATGAAGATTGACCATGATGATGACTGTCTTCTTTAATTTTATACAAAGGAGTAGATGAATTATCATTTGTCTATGAAGATAGGTCATGTGAATCTACTTTCATTTCTTGATTTATCTCATCTTAAACTAACTTCCCTTTATTATCATGACAGTTAACTTGAGAATGAGATCCATAAATTGATTCGAAGAGATCCTCAACATTATTATCTCCTAGATCTTCATCAATACTTTCAAGGTATTGTATGAAATCCTCAAACTGATCACAATAATTTTCCACTAATGAAAATGATGGAGAATATTCTTTATAATGCTCATAAAACGTTTTTTCGAAATATTTTAAAGAAAACAAACTACCAGAGTTTAAAACTTCATACAATTTCCTCGCTTTTCCTTATAATGTTGCCATGAATATCTTTATGTGGCAATCCTCATACCATTGAACTTTCAACTTCCATTAATTCATATGAAATTTAATGAGATGTAACAAAGCATTATCAACATTCTCAACTTGAAAAATAGGAAGATTTCTTTGCCAATTTACCTAAGGAATTTTGTTTGGGAAACCTGGAATGTAATCTATGTTCATTGGATCATATCTCCTTGCAACTGATCCTATTTTGAGCTTGTGGAGTCGCTAGTGAATCTCTATTTCTCGATTTTTCTACCAATGGAGTCGTCGGGTGAATGGAACAACCTTCTGGTGTTTGACTTCTGTTAACCATCAAAAGTCAAAACTGAAACTTGAAGTGCATTACTAGAGATAGTTCTCCCCAGTATGGTTGCCACTATCTTAATGCCCCATAATTCCAAACATTGAATATAGAATCCCAGAGGGCCAACAAAACTGCTTCGGGCCTAGGATCTAGCCCTCCTAGACCTAGAGAGGGATCTCTCTGTTAGATATATTTTTTTTATTGTTCATTTTAGGCTAGCTATTAGTGCATATAGGTTTGCTTGATGATTTGTGGTTGAGATAACAAAAGAGGGCCATTGGGATATGGATTCAAACAGGTGTAAATAGATTCAAATGGATGAATAATTGAAATCATGTGTAACTAGGCAAGCTATTCATGTCAATGGATCTCTATATTTTGTGAAATGGGAAAGGAGGAGAGATTAATGTTCAATGTGAATGTAGAGAATACCTTATATGAATTCTACATTCAAATTTTAGAAGAAAACATATATACTGCTTCAAGACTGAAGAGGGTGCCCGGTGACAAATCCTGAACAAAATTTTCTTATCCACAGTAAAGAGAGAAAACAATATGTGAAACAAGAGAATGAAAAATTACATGGAAAAATAACTTCACCACGGATCATAACACAAGAATATAGAAACATCAATGTCATTCCATTCATCCAAAAAAATATGTTTACAACCATATGAGCATTTTACAATGGTTTTCTCCCTTCTAGTCCCCCTGATACTGCAAATTCATGTAGTATTTAACTAAAACTTAAGGGGGGTGCCCTATATACTTCAGTGATTGTCATTAATTACATTCAGGCCAAGATTGGACAAGTGTAACCATGCAATGGTCGTGACAAGATAAATCTATCCAAACAGTGGCTCTATTTACTTTAGTTGTTTGTTACTAATTGCAGAGTGATCATAATTTGGCTAGCGATATTCTGAAGAGGCAGCAATAAAACAACATTGACATCTGGCTCTGCTTTGGTGAAAAATAGTTGTTGGATGATCTAATCTGATTTCTGTGCTAGCTGTCATGATGGCCATTTTGTTTCTAACTGCCTATGTCTTTACTGTGTCAGTTACTATTGCAATGGAGTTTGAAACAAAAAACCCACTGCTTCCCTTTAAAAAATACAACAATGATTCAATAAACCTTGGACGGGAATGGTGTGAAACGAATACATGGAGCAATTTCAATGGCATGAGATGATAGAGCAGTGGTGGCGGGAGTCGACGTGGCATAGCGGTGGCAAGATTCTGTAGGTTGACGTGGATTGGCGAATTGGTGGATGGATGTGGAGCATCGGTGTTAGGAGTCTGCAGGTTGACACGGAATAGTGGATTGGTGGAAATTTTGTCAACGTGGAGCAGTGGTGGCAAGAGTGGTATCGGAGCAAAGGGAAAACGGTTTTCCGGGGGGGGTAGTGAAGTGGTAGGTGGAATAGGATGGGGGGGTGCATAATAGCATGGATGCACCATGTATCAAGAGAGGCGGTAACAAATACTTCTAATTTAGGACCCCCCCATGGTTAAAGTTCGAAGGATGATGGGGATGAGAAATTCGTTGAAGACTGTCGGATGTGGAGATGAGGAGCAAAGATGGAAGAAAGGTGTCAAGAGATTAGCGGGGAGGGGATGCATGATGTGACGGTGCGGTCGGGTAGCCGAAAGGTTTGTGATGCGATGGGGAAAGGGTGATGTGGCAAGGAAATGGGTCCCACTATATCGCATGGGCGATTAGAAGCCACAAACAGGGATGAGAAATTGTAAGATGTGTGAAGTTGTGCAAATGCGATTAAGGGGTAGGTGATGTGGCGGGAAGGATCCCAATATCGCATCGGGGATCCAGAGAAACAACAAATGGATGCGGTGAGGGTCTTTTCCGCCATGCCAAAATGTAAAAAGGCAGGGGTCCACAATGTAATATGATAGTGTAGTGAGGTTTTAGGTTTATTTCGGTTTATATCATATAAGTAACATATGATATATGTATGCATATCTATATATATATATATATATATATATATATATATATATATATATATATATATAGATATATATATATATATATCAAACAACCTAATGTGGGGGGTAGAGCTGAAATGGAGGTGTCGGGACTTGATATAAAGTCCCAAAACTTTATATATGTGGGTTTTGGGGGGGTTTGATGAGATGGATAGCGCTAACCAATGCATTTAGGCTTAGTTGGACTATGTTGGAAATGAGGTGAATAAAACCATCCTTTGTGTCATATTTGTGCTAGAAGTACCATCTTGGAAATAAATGACAGTCATGGAATATTATTTTCAATATAAAAAATATAAACAGAAATAATCAGTCACCTTGAGATTTTTTAAATTACAGAATACTAACATGCCTTATACTACGCCCAACACAAATCTCTTGTCCAATTGCACCAACAAGTTGGTTTTCACAATAGGAATTATTATTCTCTTTACCTTTTTTTTCTTCTTTATATATGTCCTACTCTACTTGAAATAGAAATCTCTTTCAAGTATATAAATACTTCCAATGGAGCCATGTGCATAATAAGATGATAGATAAACTCATATGAAAGTTTGAAACATACTCTTTGATATGTACCAATAAATGAGAGACCAACTTCCTTTATTGAGATGATGTCAGAAAATACTGGAGAATTGAGTATTGGGATCCAATGACTATTTTGAGCCAAGATTGAATGTAATCTTGTCTTCCTTGTGTTCCTTCTATCATGCCATGCAAGTATTTAGAGATATGATCCCCATTCATAGAATCTGGTGATAGGCATGGATGAAACTTTTCAATCTCAAGTTCCAACAACTTCTCTTCTGTTTGTTGTTCTTCAATGGAAGATGGAGAATAATTTTGTAATACCTCAACATTGTAAGTGGATTGAGGTGTTTTATAGTTGGGGATATGAAATGGTTGTGTAGTTAGTGGAGTGGGAATAGATATTTGGGATGCTTGTGTGGATGGTTTTAGTGTCAGTTTGTTCTGCCTGTCACTAGTGATCAAATGGGCTCTTTCAAAGTTTTTATTAGGGTGTCATGTCAAATTTTTATGGTTTCAGTAGGTCTTCAAATAAAATTTTGGTCACTGGCTAGTGGTATCTAGGTTTATTACTACTTCATTCAAAAAAAAAATTGTACTAGTCACTGCCATCTCTCAGTTGGGTGAGTCATCATTTCAAATTCATCAGTTTCATCTCATTCATGTTATCATGGTTCTCATTCACCTCAGTGTCACCATTAGGTCTTTAGGGTTTAAGTCATTGAAATTAGTCATTTCATTAATAAATCTGGAAAGGAGTAGTAATAGGTATTTTCTCAATAAATTTTGTTTCATATGTTATTTTATTCAATTATGATGTAATAAGTTCTATTTGTTCTAAAGCTGCATATTTTTCGAAGAAAAAATTAAAAGCACATGGTGGGCCACCAACACATTACAATGAAGAAAAGGAGTTCCATAAGATATAAAAGACCATCAAGATCATTTATCTCATTCATTCTAGTGTCAAAGAGCTCTCACTCACTGAAAAGGTAAACTGAGCACACCTAGCATCAAAATACACTCCAAGATAGTGATTCTAGGCTACCATGCTACATTTTCAGGCAACACATTGTGTTTTCACCTCTACGTTGTGTTTTCACTCCAAAGGTAAAAAATTTCACTTCCAAGGGTTTTGAAGGGTAATTGAAGACTTCATCATCATTGTAAAAGTAAGTTGAGGCCCCTACATTCCTCCTATCAACTTCATTTCCTTTCTTTTAAGGTGCAAATCCTCCATTTGTCCCCACACTACATTTTGGTGGGTGAGACCATTTTTTTAGCTTGCAAGATAAATTTCCTATCCCACATTAATTTTACCCTCCCTTACACCCAAATATACTTACCACAACCCCTAGCACTCCCCTACTCACATTTCCTAAGCCCCAACAAAAAAACCCTAGCTCAACGCTACATTTTGCGCAGTTTCTAGGGCTTGGACTGTGTAAAAATTCCCTAGGCTAATTCCTGCATGTATTTCACCCCACTCCACTTCCAAAATTTCCCTAGAATCCCTACCTACTACCCTAAATTTTTCTACCCTCATCCCACTTCCTTAACCCCTTCATCCCTTCATTTCTCTCACTACCCCTGTTTTTCCCACTAGGGTTTTTAGCCTTGCAAATTTTCAAACATGGAGGGAGACAGGAAAACTTATAACAAGGGAGGTCAAGTGTTAAGTTTTGAACCACTCAACGCACATGAGTTGATTTCATATTCTATTTTCAAGCAATGCTTTCAAAATTTAGGGTGTTTAAGGTTTTGCGAGAAAATTAAAAGGGTCAAATACCATGCCAAGTTGACAAGCATGTTTGCCACTAACCTTAGGAGAGATAAGGTCATGGTTGAAGGGGTAAGCTTCACAGTCTCAACTAAGGCCATAGCTATAGCTAAAAGGATGGGCCAAACAATGGTGAATTTTTTTTTAAGAGTCTAGATTTAGATGTGCAAGACTACAAAACTTTCATCAAAGGTCACTACAAAGATGCCATAGAGAAAGTGTTTCCTTTTGGTCAGCTACTAGGAAATTTTTGTCCATTGATGAGGGTCATTATGAAGTACTTTACATGTGAGGGCATATTTTCTAGATTGTACAAGCACCATGTCCTTTTTCTCATGCACTTCACAAGGGTAAAACCTCTAAAACTACCGTACTACCTCTACAAGAGCTTGACCAAAATGGCAGAGAATGTGAAGCATAGAGAAAGTGATCATCAAGCCAACATTTTTCACCATGCCCTCATTAAAATCATTGTATTTCACAAGCTTGAAGAGAATCACATCACTTGGGAGACATTAATTCGGTCTCATTTCTTTTTTCCTTTTTCTAGTCAGCCTACTAGTCAAGGTACGTCATCAGCTTCACCATTAACACCATCCAAACAAATGGAGATTGTCTCATCTAGCAGAGCTTCAATGAATAATACATTCAGGGTTGAGGTGACTAAAACATATCAGAGAGGTAGGAGGCTTATTTCTTCTCCAAACATTGTGGAAGGAGCCAAGCCTACATCAGTAGAAAAGAGATCATCACCACAACACGAGGAACATTTTCATGATGACCAGCCTATTCATTTTGACACTAACATGGCAGACTTGGGGCATAGATCAGTAGGGTGGGTCATCATGGATAAATATGTTGAGATAAGAGAACTAAAGGACAACTTTTCCAAAGCCAACTTCATGATTTCATTCCTAGAGTAGGAGAACATGTAATTGAAGGTAAATCAACCAATTTCGAATAGACATAAAGTTGATTCTAGTAATGAGCTTGTAAAGGGTAAAGAAATAGTTGGTATAGATGATTTAGATGAGCATGAAGAGTATACTAGAAGTAAGAGGCCAAGAACTAGAGGCATAAAAATAACACTTCAGCAACAAAGAGAGACATTTCCACCAAAGGCACAAATGAAAGTGGATGAGCTCATACTAGCAGACATTGTACAATACAGGGAATATTGACTTGATAGAGTCAATGGGCATTGGGAAAAGCTCTTGAATAGGGCCAATAAGAACAATAACATTCCGAGGCACATTTCCATGCATTATTACAAGAGAAATCAGATCTCTCAGGAAAAAATCAAACGAACACTAATGGAGGAAAAGGGGAAGGGAAATTTCGACTTTCTAGCTGATGCTTCATTCATAGATTAGAATTCCATCTCAGTTCTTCATGGAGCAGGTTTGATGAAAATTTGAGAAAATTTTGAGAGATTTTGGAATTTTTCATTGTTTTTGACACAGTCATAAGGTCAAAAACGCAACATGGCCATGCTGCCTTTCTTAGTCATATTAATGTTTGGACATCAAAAGTTTGAGACCATTGTAGCTTGTGCTTCAACTTTTATTTATCAATTCAAAGGACTAGTTGCAAAAATTATCTAGGAATTCATGTGCAGTGAGCTTTTTATGTTGTATTTTATCTGTTATAGTCTTTTATATATGATATACATGTTCTCTTTCCATGCCTTGCTTTCATCAATGATAATCCTAAAATTTTTATAAGCATAATTATTCATAAGCTTTGTTTTGTTTGGGAACATCATTTCATGTTTATTTCCTTTAGTTTTAATGAATTCATGATGCATGGTCATTAAGATCCTCTCCACTCTTTCAAACCCTACACTACACTGAAAAAACCATAAACCCATCACTAAAGCATTTCTACCTTGCTCCTTTATATAATTTCAGATGTAACCCTTTGATACATTTGACCTAAGTACCTGGTTTCATCCCTGATCCAACAGTAAAACCATCAAACTTTTAAGACCCTAGAGCTAACCTAACTAGCCTGAAATATACTCCTCATCTGAAACACTTTGGATGTGATCTCATAGAGAGATCCCTCTATGGTTTGGTAGGGCTAGCTACCAAATTGAAATCTTGGTTTGAGGTTACCTCTGTCAGCATCCTTTCATCAGCCTTGGGAAGTTTTGGAGGCTAACAGATGGTAATGGGAAAGTTTTAATTGAGGTCAAATGAGGGTGAAGTTGATGTTGTGGTGGAGGTGAATGGTATGGACAACATTGAGATTGGTATTGAGGATGGTGAGGAAAATATTTAGGATATAGTGGATTTCTTATGTAGGGACCTTGCTGACCTTGTTGCCAAGATTGGTTTTGAGGTTGGGATTCAGATGGCCAAGGATGCCAAGGTGTTAGGTCCCTATATTACTAGTACAGTCCCTTATTGTCGTTAGTGTAACCTCCTTATTGTTATTATTGCACCCCTGTAACCCCCATATTGTTATTATTGTGCCCTTAAATTATTATTGTTAGGTCGGCTAGGAATACATTGTGGCGCCATGGACTCCTATATATAGAAATGAAGTTTTGTAATTTGAATCATTCAAGAATTGTTCATTCGTGTAATGTATTGGAGGTTTCCCCCCTTGAAGTGGCTTATTTCTAAGGCGTTGATATCTCTTTTCTTCTATTTTTGGAGCTAGTTTCACAACATTTGGTATCAGAGCTTTGGATTCTATGGTTTTCGCTGCTCCAAACCGGTCATCATGGAATTTGTGCTATAATTTTTTTTCTACGAAGGTTCAGAAGCTAAAATTTTTAGAGTGAAAAGTTGAAATTGTGAGGAACATCATCGAAAAATTTCATAGCTTGGTTTGCAATATTTTCGGAGATATGATCTGTGGAAGCTAAGGATGTTTGCAGGCTCCTGAATTTAACCTAAATAGGTCATCACGGCATGTTCGCTATAAATTTTTTTCTACGAATATTTAGAAGTGTAAATTTTTAGAGAGCGAAGCCAAAATCCTGAGGAACATCGTCGCAAAATTTCATAGCTTTGTTCGCGATATTTTCGGAGATATGATATGTGGAAGTTAGGTCTGTTTCAGGCTCTTGAATTTCATCTCAAAGAGGTTATCATGGGAAAATCTTCATAACTCTCTCTCTGAGCATAGGATTGGAATTCTGTAAAAAGTGGCCGCAAGTACACGAATTGCCGTTTCCTTATATCAATTTCAGAGCCAAAGGAGGAAACAGTGACACATGGCAAGTCGTACAAGTTCGCTCTACTGAACCAGTCCATAATTGGGTCATTGTGGGATATTGGACATAACTTTTCCTTGAAGAATCCAAATCAAGTCAGACCTGTGAAATTTAAAAGAAGCTTCAGAGGGTTACTACAAGGCTAAATTTCAGATATTGAGGATATATAATTATTGAGATAATTCAATTTCAATATAGAGCTCCTCAAAAGAAAGTAAAAGCTGTGTATTTGTTTTCCTGAATTGCATATGTCTTGTTTGAAGAATCAAGTTTAATTGATTCCAAGGGCATATTGTAGATTAGATATCAGTATTGGATTCTAAAATGGCCCCTAAAAAGAATTCAACACCCATTAAGCCTTTAGAAGGCTCTACTATGACTCATGAAGATGAAGAATGGCAACATGACATATCAAAATTACAAGAGCAAGTGCCACAAATTTCGCTCTCGCAAAGAGCAACCAAAAATGGCATGGAAGTTTTGAAGAAAGGCGTGGAAAATAAGATGGATGGTTTGAAGAAAGGAATGGAATCTAAGATAGATGGCATGGAATTTGGGATGAAATCTAAGATGGATGACATGGAAGCTAAGATCGATGAAAAAATGGAAAACATGAAGAATTATTTAAAAGCAAACATGGAAGGTTTGACAAAGTTGATACAAGAAATGTTTCCTAATGGTGAAAATATAGTAGAGGAAACTCATGATGAGAACAAAATAAATGTTAATCGTGATTTCATAAACTCTAATGTTGGCGGGAAGAACCACCATATTCAAAAAATGGATATGAGGAAGTTTGATGGAAAGGATCCTGTAACATGGATACTATAGATGGAGCAATATTTTGATCTCCATAATGTGAAAAACACACAAAAGGTACGCATTGCAACTTTACATTTAGAACAAAATACATTTGTATGGTATCGATGGCTTTGTCCCCGTAAAAAAATTGTCACTTGGTCAATTTTTATGGAGGAAATGATAGCACATTATGAGGATACAAAGAGAAACACCTTCTTTAGCCAATTGATAAATCTCAAACAAAAGGGTTTAGTGGGGAAGCACATTGAGGACTTCCAAAAATTGAATATAAGGGTAACTGATATTCCAAAGGAACACAGGATTGATCTCTTCATAGGTACTTTAAAGGATAACATCCAACATGAAGTTCATGTTTTGGAACCTGATTCATTGGAGAAGGCATTCAGGTTGGCAAGAAATATTGAATGTAAAATTATGGCGACAAGGAAGCCTACCACTCACTTCTATAAAGAGGGAAGTGTTGCTACTCCTAGATTTCCACAACCTACAAGGTTGACACCACAAAAATTGGAAGAAAAAAGAGAAAAAGGGCTTTGCTACAGTTGTGATAGAAAATACACTAAAGGTCATAAGTGTGCTAAGAAGAAATTGTTTTACATAGATTGTGAAGAGGAATAAGAAAATGAACAAGAAGAGGATATACACCAGGAACCAACCCTAGAAGAGGAATAAATGATTCCAACCATATCATGTAATGCATTGGCAGGGATTACCACTCCTCAAACTATCAAGATAGAAGGACATATCAAGAAGAAAAAGGTAATAGTGTTGATTGATTCAGGTAGTACCCATAATTTTATTCATTGTAAAGTAACCAAGGAATTGAATTGTTTCCTATACCCAACACCAGAATGTCAAGTGATGGTTGCAAATGGAGGAAATATAAATTTCTCTAGAAAATTCCATAATATAAAGCTAACCATGGGGGAATATGTATTCAATATTCCAATGCTTTCCATTCCTATGGGAGGTGTTGATGTTGTACTAGGAGTACAATGGTTACAATCTTTGGGGACGGTAGCTTTTAATTTCAAGAACTTTTCTTGAATTTTTTTTCACAAGGAAAGGAAGTCGAATTATGGGGTATTGCGGGGAAGCTGAGAAATATAATAAGCTCTAATGTCATGACAAATCTCCAAAAGAAAGAACAACGAGGCGTAACTGCACAATTATGCTCACTAGAAGTTCCAACATTAAAATTATCTATTTTTGCAGATCTCCAAAAAGTCTTGGACAATCATTCCAAGGTTTTTGAAACTTCCAAAGGACTCCCACCTATTCATGATCATGATTATTCTATTCATTTGATTCCAGGAAGTGTTCCTCCAAACATCAAGCCTTATAGATATCCTTGTGTCCAAAAGAGCGAAATTGAATGTATGATTGCAGAAATGTTAGAGACTGGTATAATTCAACCTAGTCAAATTTCTTTCTCTACTCCTGTAGTATTGGTACACAAGAAGGATGGATCATGGCGCATGTGTTTGGATTATAGGGAGCTCAATAAGCTCACCATTAAGGATAAATTTCCCATTCCTGTGATTGATGAATTATTGGATGAATTACATGGAGAAATTTATTTTACCAAGTTGGATCTTCGTTTAGGATATCATCAAATTAGAATGAAGACTGAAGATATTCTGAAAATAGAATTTTGAACTCATGAGGGTCATTATGAATTTTTGGTCATGACTTTTTGCCTTAACAATGCCCCTTCTACATTTCAAGGCTTAATGAATTCCATTTTCAAACCCTTCCTTAGAAAATTTGTGCTAGTATATTTTGGTGATATACTAATCTACAACAGGTCTTGGAAGGATCATATTCGACATGTTGATAGGGTGCTCAAACTATTTTAGGAGAAACAATTATATGCAAAAACATCCAAATATTTATTTGGAGTACAAGAGGTGGAATATCTGGGTCATATTGTATCTCACGAGGGTGTTAAGTTAGACCCTAACAAAATTAAAGCCATTAAAGAATGGAAAGTCCCCACAACCATAAAGCAGTTGCGAGGATTTCTCGGGTTAACAGGGTATTATCGCAAGTTTGTTAATAATTATGGGAGAATAGCAGCACCTCTAACAACATTATTGAAGAAATATGAATTTTCATGGATTCCTGAAGAAACTAAGGGCTTTGAACATCTTAAAGAGGCAATGTGCCTAACACCGGTCTTAGCTATGCTAGACTTCACAAAAAACTTTATTGCGGAATGTGATGCCCCAGGAAATGGAATTGGGGTTGTTTTAATGGAAGAAGGAAGACCCAATTCTTTTGAAAGTTGTCCAATCAAAGTAAAGTATTTACAGAAACCTATTTATGAGTAGGAAATGTTAGCAATACCGCATGCACTAAAGAAATGGAAAAATTACCTAATGGGAAGAAACTTCAAGGTACAAACTGATCATGATAGTCTTAAACACTTTTTGGAACAAAGCCTATCTTTGGAAGAGAAGAAAAAATGGGTCACAAAGATGTTGGGTTATGACTTTGAAATAATATACAAAAAAGGGAAGCTAAATGTTGTTGCAGATGCACTCTCAAGAAAGAATGAAGAGGTGGAAGAATTGCTTTGTGTCATTTCTATTATCCAACTAGATTGGATAATCGAAGCAAGAGATGAATGGAATAAGGATGAAGAAGTGTGGACACTCATTCAAAATTTGCAGCAAGATCCTAATACATGTGATACATTTAGTTGGGAAAATGATTCCTTATGGTACAAAGATCGCTTATATATTTGTATGAATTCCCAACTAAAACAAAATATTCTTTTGGAATTGCACACTTATCCTTTAGGAGGACACTTAGGATTTTTAAAAACTTACCACAGGGTGAAGAAAGAATTTTTTTGGGATGGCCTTAAATCTGATATTCAAAATTTTGTGGCGGAATGTTTGGTTTGCCAGCAAAATAAAGTGGAGACAATTAAGACCCCGGGTCTTCTACAACCTTTATCCATTCCAAGTCAATGTTGGGAGGATATTTCAATGGATTTTATCACAGGTTTACCTAAGTCCGAAGGAAAGAGTGTCATCATGGTGGTAGTTGATAGACTTATGAAGTATGCACACTTTTGTGCATTATGTCATCCATTTAAAGCAAGTACAGTTGTTACTACATTTATGGACACAATTAAAAAGCTACATGGAAACCCAAGGGTTGTTGTGAGCGACAGAGATCCCATTTTTACTGGAAATTTTTGGATGGAGTTATTTTCTTGTTTGGGTACTCAATTAGCTCATAGCTCATCTTATCATCTTCAATCCGATGGTCAAACTGAGATAGTAAATAAATTTTTGGAAGGATATATTCGTTGTTTTATATCTGATAAACAAACACAATGGGTCAAGTGGTTACCTCTCACTGAATGGTGGTATAACACTTCCTTCCATACTGCAGCAAAAATGACCCCATTTATGGCACTTTATGGATATCATCCACCATTCATCACATCATCTTTAAGAGAAAATTTGAAGGTTCAAGCAATGGAAGATCACATCGAGCATCAACAAGAAGTTCTACAACTCTTAAAGGATAACCTGAATTTGGCACAAAATTGAATGAAACAAAAGGCAGATCAACATCGCAGCGAGAGAAGTTTTGATGTAGGAGACTGGGTATTTTTATGGCTACAACCATACAAACAAATTTCCCTCAAGAAAGCTAAGAAGGATAATAAATTATCACCAAAGTACTATGGTCCTTACAAGGTGTTTCAAAAGATTGGTACTATGGCATACAAATTGGACCTTCCTGCTTCTTCATGAGTGCATCCATTTTTCCATGTTTCATGCTTAAAGAAGGTTATAGGTGAAAATATTCCACTTCAAACAATATTGCAAGAACTTGATGAGGAAGGAAAAATCATATTGGAACCTGAAGAGGTTACGGAAACAAGAACTCGACATCTACGAAATCGATTAATTTCAAATTATCTCATCAAGTGGAAGAACTTACCCACTGAAGGTTCTCCATGGGAGGATGAGAATTTTATACAGAAGCACCCAAAGGTACTCAAGCATTAAGGACAACACTTTTTTGAAGGAGAGGGGCATGTTATGTCCC
Source organism: Pinus albicaulis (assembly GCA_034641835.2). Taxonomy (NCBI): domain Eukaryota; kingdom Viridiplantae; phylum Streptophyta; class Pinopsida; order Pinales; family Pinaceae; genus Pinus; species Pinus albicaulis. The sequence continues at coordinate 1,562,387,051 of CM076579.1, forward strand.
TATATTACTAGTATAGTCCCTTATTGTTGTTAGTGTAACCCCCTTATTGTTATTATTGTACCCCTGTAACCCCCATATTGTTATTATTGTGCCTTTAAATTATTATTGTTAGGTCGGCTAGGATTACATTGTGGCCCCATGGACTCATATATATAGAAAGGAGGTTTTGTAATTTGAATCATCCAAGAATTTTTCATTCATGTAATGTATTGGAGGTTACCCCCTCGAAGTGGCTTATTTCTAAGGCGTTGATATCTCTTTTCTTCTATTTTTGGAGCTGGTTTCACAAAACAAGGCAAGGTTGTTTTCCAATTACTTTAAGATTGTTGTGCATAACCCTGAAACTGAGTATTAGGATCTTGAATTATACTAGGTTGATAAGGTTGTCGCAGTCTTCTTGGAGCTACATAACAATATTGTTCTAGTGTTTGATTTTCTCCCTAGTAAACTGACTTTAACCCTTGTAACGATAGACAATATTTAGTAATATGCGATCCTGCACAAATTTCACAATTTTTAATTTAATCAAGTGGACATTCATGTAAAGCATGTTTATTTCAACATTTAGGGAAAAATATAAATGAAGTAGCATTCTCAACTTTTTCCTGATTTTTCATTCTTAGCATATCAATTTGTTCATTTAAATTACCAAAAATGTCCACCTTTTCTTATGTTCAGTTTTACTTACCAATAACGACATCGACTTACTTACTCTTTCCATAACTGGGTCCTGAGGGAATACTCCCTACTTTTATTTTCCTCTTGATATGTTATTGCACTGTTCACAAATCCCTTGAAATGATAATTGAGAGACATCCCCTTTTCCCACCAGGTTAAGAAGATAAATCCATTCATCATTTATAGAATTTAGTAGGAGAGTTTTAATGTGTCTAATCCTAAATTATGCAATTTATATCCTTTGGTATTATAAGTAAATCTCTCCACTAAATATTTTAGGCTTTCTTCCTCTTTTTGCTTCATCTTGAATACTTCATTTCTAAGGTCATGGTGTATGCAATAATATTTATATTTTTCCAAAAATACTCTTTTCATATCATCCCATGTCCTTATAGAATTTGTTCCTAATGTCATGAACCATCTAATAGCTATATCCTTCAATGTTGTCGAAAACAAGTTCAATTTTTGAATGTTTAATGAGTATCCATAATATCTACATATTATTTAAAATTCAAAAAGAAATGTTTTCAGGTCTTCTGATCTCATACCTTTGAAGTTAGGAAGTGCGGATGGAGAGATTTTCGTCATATGAACATTGACATTAGTTTCTTGAATGGGAAATCCAAAGGGATTTTTTTCATCGTCATCATCTCCGGCCATTTCTTCGACCTCCTTTGTCACCTCCTCTTCTACCTACAAAACTAGGAATTCATGATGTGGATGTGTGGCTCTTACTGCACCACGTGATATAGTGGGGTGGTATGTGATTAAAGTTTTATTTATTTTTATTTTTATTTTTTTAATGAAAAGAAAAGGACTCCTATATGCACTTCCCTAGAAACAACACCAAAATGTTTGTCAACTTAATTCTCTTAAATTTATTACATAAATTATCACCTGTAATTGGTAAACTTGTGAAGGGAAAGTGAAAAATATATGCTAGAATCCCTTTTTATTAAGCTAAATATTTAATGTGTATGATTGAGTTATTGAGAATTGTCTTTAAATATGTTCTTCATTCCTATCTTACTTTTTAAAGAAAATGAAATTAAGTTCCTAAAATGGATAAAATGAAATAAAAAAACACTCTTTACATTTTCAAAATAAAATCAAAACAACTCACACTTGCAAATTAAACTTAAAGCACACTAATTATTGCAAAATGAGATTAAAAGAAAATCAATCTTTGTCTTTAAAAACGGAGTTATCTAGCTAATGTTCTAAGAATCCTTGAAATTAAAATGACTCTAATCATGAAAATCACATCATTTATCCATCATCACACATGCTTTGAAATTAAAAGTTATGGAAAGAATTGCAATTAAGTTACTCATACTCTGAATTTAAACTAAAATTCATTTGAATAGAAATGCTCTGAATACAAAACTAAAAATAAATATACGTGCTTGAATATACAAAGAGAAAAATCTTATGCTATGAAATTTAAATTCTTTTTAACAAGACTACAAAGAAACCATAATGAAATCACTGGTATTTTGATGATTCAAATTAGTTTTAGAAACCAGGAGGAAATCATAAGGGAATCACTTATCAATTGAAATAGAAATTGAAAATAGTTAGGATTAGTACTTCTATTTAATGATTCAAAACAATTGTTAGTAATTTTCGCAATTTCTTTTCTAATCAAAACAAATAGTGCTGCTATCTAATCTGAGATCAAAACTATAGTAAGGAATTAACATCACAGGTCTACGGATTATGAGATGAACATTCACTATAATGCTACAACAAACAATAAAAATAAAAAATGTACAAGTTTGAAAAACATGCACTATTTGCAGGGGCCCTCCACAAATAGGTGGTTAGAAATATTTAAAGGATCAGTCAACCATGCATTGGAGCTTCAATATTTATTCTTCATTAACAAAGTAAAACATATATTTTAAATCAATATTTTCGCTTATCAAAGTTAACCTCCTCATTTTCTTCAATGGAGTGTTTATATAGGGGTTATAATGTAACTTCATGGAGATTCATATAGCTGAAGATCAGAATTGAATGGACACATGATTGCCATGAATTTTATGAAGCACATTCCATTCCAACCTCTATTTTCTTGAATGGGCGTTTATTGACACATGGGTACATTGTTTTCTCATGCAACTGCAAAATATGGCTCCAAAGAACCTTAAATATCTCCCAAATGGTAAAGAATTTGGGAAAACTCGTAAAAAACTTAAATGGGCCCGTTATGAACCAAAACCGTGTTTGTTTCTTGTGATATTTTCTTTCGTTGGCTCATAAAATGCATTTGAAGTTGATTGGACAAACATTTTGTGTTTCTCCTTTTATCTTTTTTTGGAGGTCCACATTTGTGAGCTAGGTGGAATTTAACCAATAACAGTCCAAATTGGAGCTTCTAGAAACAATGTCCATGGGTCGGATTTCATTCTAGAGTGGTGCTACTGCCTCAACCATGGAGGTACCTACGGAAATTTGACAAATCTGCAGCAACTTGAACTTGCTAAACTGTCATTATTTAAAACCATGCAAAATTCTTCTTAATTTACTAAAAATAAAGGAAAATGATGTTAATTAACCACTTAGACATACAAAGACACATTTTGAATAATTATGGTAAAAATGGTGGCAGTTGTGTGAAATGGTGCAATGGATGGTTGGAAGTAATGGCTTAATGAATGATAAAGACAAGTGAAAATGATGACAAATCAATGACCCAACAAAATTCTTGCAGTCAATTTCAAGCATCCCAAACAAGAATTTACGTACTTCTTGTACCAATCACATAATCCCATTAAACTCAAAACAAATAGAAATAAACTAAAATCATACCTTATTGGTAGCTCGTCAATAAGTTACACTTGTAATTATGTTCACTTCCTGTCATAACAATTCAAACTAGCTGCTTGACCAAACATATCACATAGGGTTAGCTAAAAACACAACCATCATAAATTAAAATCATGAATCGCATGAAACCACCATAAACCATAATCATAAGTCACATGTAACCATCATAAGTCAGAATCACAGATCACATGCATAACAAGACTGAAATAAAACACCAATACTTATCCTTCATCGGTCCTTACTTATACCTTTTTTCTTTTGTACACACATTGGATCGGTTGCCACACCTGACAAACACACAGTTCCCTTGCTTCTCTTCAACCACATACACATACACATAGTGTAAATCACAACGCGTACATCCACACAAGGTGTACAACACCACATAATACATACACCCACACTAACATACGACACATACACCTACACCCGGTGTATAATAAAATAAAATACATATACATATATAGGTTTCAACACAACGAATACACATGTCACGATACCATGACTACACCATGCACATACATAGTACCACATGTATGGCATACACACAATGCCACACATATACCAGTACCATATGCACAACATGTACACAATACCCCCTGTATACAAAACTACCTGCACTATGTGTGAACAACATCACATGTGCACGATACCACCTTCACAACGTGTACACAATGCCAAATGTACATTGTACCACATGTACAATGAGTACACAATACCACAGGTACACAAAACCACATGCATGACATGTACACGACACCACATTATGGGAATTTTGAGGTCTAAAATGGGCCTCCTAACGAAATTATAAAATAATAGTGGAAATAATAAAATAATATTAGATTACATCATCAAATTTTAGAGGGAAAAAAAAAGAAAAAACTATTTTTTCAACTCGTATTTTCAACTTATCTTCCTATGGGTTTACTCAAATTTCGAGCAGGAACACTCATTGGATGCATAATTTGATTCATCATCCAAGGAGTACCCATGTTGCATACTTTTGAATGACCTTGCTATACGAAAAATGAGAAATACAGGAAAAATGTGATTGCAATCACATTTTTTCATGTATTTTTCATTTTTCGTGTAAGACGGTCCATCGAAAGTATGAAACATGGGTATTGCTTAGATGAGGAATTAAATTTTTCATTCGAGTACTCCCACTCAAAATTTGAGTAAAACCTTAGGGAGATAAGATCAAAAACAAGTTGAAAAATCAGTTTTATTATTTTATTATTTTATTATTTTTTAATCTTTTTACTTTTTTAACCCAAAAATGGTGAATTATCCCCCATGGTTGAAATCATCATATTGAATCCTATTGGTTCTTATAAAGTTTATTTTGATTGTAAATTTTTCTTAGGATGCCCATTTTAGAACTCAAAAGTTCTCTAATGCATTTATACAGTGCCACATGCATGACATGTACATGGCACCACATGCACATAGCACCACATGCACAAAATGTACACAACACTATATGCACACAACACCACATTTAAAAGCATGCACACATCACCATATGTACCACATGCACACCACACCATATATACATAGCAACATATGTACACAGCACCACATTTCCAACATGCGTACAACACCATATGCACACAACATCGCATATCCAACATGCACATAGTATGATATGTAAACAACACAACATATCCAACATGTACATAGAACCATATATACCTAGCACTGCATATGAAATATATACACAACACCATATATATACAACATACATACAATGTCATATTTACACAATACTACATATGTTAGATGTACACATCACCATAAGTGCAATCACTGAATACACAAAATGCGCAACATATACACAATAGTAGTACTGCACATCGATGGAACACACACTGACCCTACAATAAACCTTGATTCTAGTGTCTTTCCACTATCCATTCTTATTCTAGCATGTCGCAGATCACACTACCATCACTTCGTTGATGTGCCCCTCAACACTACATGTCCATAACATAAACATAGGCATAGTAAAAGTATATAATATCAATTTATATCAACATGATACTAACCTTTTATATATATTATGGTTAATCTGTCACTTTATTCCTCATATCCGGGAACCTATTCATGTCATTCACTTGCATAAGCAATTATTACTCCACAAGAATGATCCTTGAAAACCCTGCCATATAGTGACATAGATACATAGATACATACATATATATTATCATTATCATAAAAAATTGTGATCCTGTCATACAATGAAATGCATACACACATATATAAATATAAACGTTAGCATTAAACAATCATGATCCATGACGAACCTGTCAGACACGACACACATACATATATACATATATACATATATAAACATCAACATAATCATCATCACAACACAATTTATAGATATCATAATGTATAGGTTAAGAGAACTTCCTTTATCTGTGCACCCCATGCACAACATTGAGAACAATAGTTCACAACATAGCCAAGGAATCTAACACCTCAGATCCATTTTCTTTACCTTTTGTGTTTCCTTTCTCATGTTTGTACTGCCACAATCCATTTACCACAATGGACCCAACTAGTCCAACCGATTGTCATATTCTTACCTTTCAGAGCGCTTACTCATGCATCGAGCTTAAGCTCCACCAAATTTCCTTTTTCCCAACCAATTCCCAAGACTATCAAAACATAAAAGGCGAGGACAAGAACAAGAACAAAACCATGAAAATAAATAGCAATGCAACACTAACATTACCAATACCAATATCATCATGATGAATAATTGCATACAATGACCTTATGCACAACAACCTCAATCAAACCAATGCAAACTTTACCATATGCATTGATTTGACATGTATAACCAATCATGAATGACCAATTCATGTTCAACATATGACATCACACAAGCAATCATACATGGATAACAACGAAGCTTGACCAATATGTAACCCTAGCATAAGAAAGCAATGCATGTAACAATATGTAACAATATGTAAGAAAGCATCCATGAACAATACACAAGCATGAGAAACACATAACCATTCATACACTCATGACAACATGTTGACAATAACACCATCAACCCTTCCATGGTGACACCACTGCCACCATGGCCAACACAACATGGATGTGACAAGCACATACATTGTAGGTATAAGAAACACATATTCAACCAACAAAAAAACATGACCAACACACAGCCCATCCAGTCCAAGGGTTGAACCATGCTCTGATACCATTATGTGGTATCAGATATCAAACAAAGAGAACAAAAACCAAACGCCAACCAAGGAGAGTGCAACCATGCTCTGATGCCACTCTATAACACCCCCTTCCCATATCTTCCCAAGTAACTGGACAACCGGGGTAAAAATACGACGAGATTCTACTATAATGAGATTCAACCTCCTATGTGACCTTAAGGAAGTGTAACTGATGGAAAACACAACCTACAGACATTCTACAACAACCACAACACCCCAACCATGCAGGCCTCTTAACCCAACCATTCAGGCCTCTTAACGCTGAGCCACACTAATATTTTTACCACCTTTGAGCCATATCCATGGGCATAACACTACAATCTAGGGGCTAGGAAGCTATAGCCATAGGAATAATACTGCATGTCAGTGGCTAGGGCCCCAAATGCTCAGTTTTGTGTATGAAGCTCCAGGATTTGATACACCTTTTCAGGCCCAGAGCCCAGATCACTTCCCAGAACTTCATGAAACTTAAGGGAAGCTAAATAAAAATAGGAAAATGATATGGAAGAAATCGCATCAACAAGAACTCATATGTACCCCTCCTAGCCATCACAAGCATTTTTTCAAACATGTCACAAACATTGAATCTACAGGTGTAAACAACATATTTAAGCATAGGAGTCTCATACTTATCTCAAAATCGCTAAGAATCATTTCTCCCTTACATAATTAGCTACAATACAATATATTTGACCATAGATACATTATGCATTCATTCAAAGGTAAAAACATGGAGACAACCATACATCATCACTGATAAAACACATGCTTATAACCAACATAATAACAATAAAAATAACACAGATAAAACAAAAATAGAATCCACATAATATCCAGTATATTTGCATACCAGATACCAAAGGAATGATATCTTCATTATGGAATCTAAAAACCAACCAGAGATGGGACTTACACATTCCACCCGACCATATATTGGTTGAGCCAAACTCTATTCAGCCAATCACCCTCCTGCCATATTAGAAGCATGAATGTGGGACTTACAAGAAATCAAAAGGAACCAAACAAGCATGAATGTTACAGGGGTTCTCCTCCTACACTATGAGAAATTTGAGTGCCTCCTACTCTCTTATGCTTTACCGTAATACACATTCTAAATCAAGGATCGCTAGGCCCTAAACAGAGAGATACTCTCCATAATTTACCATACATCCTATCTCGGGACTATAGGCCCAACGAAGAGAAATCCACCTCTTGTTTTTACCGTATATCCCGCCATTCACCGACAAGGATTCATAGGCCCACCGAGGCACACAATCTGGATTTACCAAAACCCACAGTCTAACTCAGGGGTTACTAGGCTAGTGGCTTTACTGTGATCCACAGTCTAGTTCAAGGAGCACCAGGCCATGTGTTTGTCATTTTGTAGATCCACCCTACTCAACTTTTCATCCATCCAACAATCCAGCTCAACTAAATTATGAGAAATCCATCTCATCAAAGCTATACATTAATGGCAATGCTAGGCTAGAAAACACTATCACACTTGGAAAAGCTCATGCCATGACATAAATAACCACATGAAATGCCATGCATGCCATATCTAGCAAGGAAAACACACATGCAAATCGATACCAGCAAAGAATCTAACTGTAGTTGCTTGATCCTGCTCTTCCTTACTTTCTTTTCCTTTATTTCTCTAATGCCAAAGTGCTCCATGAAAACTCCAAGTGTCCCATAGTGTGTGTGTGTGTGTGTGTGTGTGTGTGTGTGAGAGAGAGAGAGAGAGAGAATAATGAGAGATCTCCAAGAAATGAACTAACAAAAAAGTACCCATTTATCCTCATAAGCCTTTTTATAGAAGAGGTCTCTATTTCCTTTATTTTCCATTATTTTCCTTCATTTTCCTCCTCACATGTAATATGTGACCTTTCATCTCCCTTTTCTCTTAATTTCCATTATTTTTCATAAATAATTGTGCCAAATATGTCATATTTCCTTTCCAAAGACTTTTACTTCTCCTTTTCCAATTTCCTTAGCCATATTAAACCAAATGAAAACCCACTAGGATGTTTTTCCCAACATTCAGCTTGGAATAAGTGTCCCATAAACCATGGTTATTATTTTAACTTTTATTACATGGAATTTTCATCAGGGTTGTTATAGTCAGGACTCTGAATCGGGAGTCGTGCGACCGAGTTGTAGCAAGCGCGCCCATGTGCAACGGGCGCCCATATTGACCAACTCAAGTGGATTGCATGAATTGGAGTGGTATGTGGATGTGCAACGATGAGCACACACATTGAGGGTGTGTCATGTTGGTGGGTGACCACCCATAGCGACGAGTGAGCGAGTCATGTCGATGAGTGGGCGAGTCGTGTTGATGATCGGGTGAGTCGTGTTGGTGAGAGGGTGAGTCATGCATGGTGGTCGTATAGGCGTGTTGGGCGAGGGTGCATTGGGAAACTCGATTCGAGTGTCTGAGCAAGCTTATACTTGAGGCGGGCACATGTGGATACCTTTATGTAAATTCAGGCAAAGGGCGGCATAAGCTGACTTGAGTCATGGCGACCAAGTGACAGGTAGGAAACATGTGTTATGGTGGTTGAGATGATGTGCAGGAGCATGGGCAGGCTGTCATGAACACCGACTAAACTGACCCATAGTGGAATAGTGAAGCGACGTAACTATTGGAGCTTGGGTCCATGGCATACTCATATAAATGGAGGCATCGTGGAACACTTGGAACAATCATTATCGAACATTGAACCATCTAAATTTAGAGCATTCGAGAAAAGGACAAGCGAATAGCAAAGAGCCGAGCGAGCTTGGAATGGGTGGAATTGCAGGACACAAAGGCTGATTTTAGCCGCAACGAAGTTTGGGGTTCCCAAGTCTAAACAGACTAGTGAATTAGTTGGGCGAGTCAGATTTTGTTGCAAAACGCAACACGCATGCAAACCCACAGTTCATAGTTCGAGAAATTCAGGTCACTGTTGAGCATTGGAAAAGGTATGAATTTTCCATGTATTTCTTTATCTTTTTCCTTTAATCATGACTCCTTTATATTCTAGAATGATAATATATTGAAGAATTACAATAGAATTGAGGATATTAGTGCTTATTGTGAAATTAAATAAAGATTGCCTTTTCTTCTATATAGGAACTAAATGAAGTGGGAAGCCACCATTCGGAAGGAAAAGATAAAGCAGGTGTAACCAATGTCCCTTTAACAAAAGGTCGTATCCAGACAGGAAAATCAAGATCAGAGCGCACAGTCAAAGTAAAGAAAGGAATAGCATGGTATCAGCACAAGAGGAAAAAACGATAACTAAAGTTAAAAGATAGAGCGAATCTATTAGGATCTCTCGATCCTGAGGGATCGCTGCTCAAAGCTATCAGAAATTCTTGTTTCATCCGCTGGCTGTTATAAAAGAACTGTAGAAAGTTGAATAACTGAGATATTATTCACCGATATTCTTGTGATCACACACTATTTTAGCTTCATGCATAATACAAAATCTCTTCTACCATTGATCATCACATGCGGAAATAAAATCAATTGCATGCATACATTAAAACCACAAACAATCACACATATGAACACAGTATTTAATGGGAAAGATTAAAGTTGAAAACCCCAACTATCTGTATATTATATTTCATGTAGATCATGTAACAATCATAGTACAAAATCTCCTCACAAGCTCTCATGCACACCCTCAATTGCTACACACTATCAAGCTAGATCTAGCAAAACACATGCTCCAATATTTTTCCACTTGATAGCCAGCCTCTATTGCGTAATTAATGCTATGGGATGGCTTCATTAAATAGATAAACCACCTGGCTTGAACTACGCAATCCTCATGGGCTACTCCACCTATTTGTGTGTTGCAAATAGCAAATGTATAGTCACAACTGATAGTTAACCTGCTCTTTCACCTATTTCTGCACTGGTCTCCACTGAAACTGTCCATGCACTGAAGTTAACTGATGTATTCTTTAGTTGATTAATGAGTTTATAATTAGTGAATTAATTAATAATCAATTCACACCACTCTCACTAATTGTATCAATTAGTTAAACTGAATACAAATAGCTCAACTATGTTTAGATTAGTTAAACTGAATACAACTCCACTAACTTCCTCAATCAACTCCACCAAACTCTGTCACATGAGTTCTAACCGAAGTATCCATGAAATAGCTCCACTTAACCCTCAGGAATAGCGTAATTCCTTCTGTCAGCTCCTGTGCCACATCTGTGCACTTAACTGAAGTGCTCCAAGAGAATAAGATAATGTTTAGAGTCCAAATATTATTAAGAGCTAATAATATTCGACATATCTATTTTTAGACTGGCAATCTAAAAATAGATTCCGCCTAATATGTCTAAAAATAGAAGTCCATCTATTTTTTCCGACTTGACCAACCATCCACAAATAGCATCCTGCAACTCATAGAACATGATCCATATGTCTAAAAATAGACATAGTCTAAAATAGACTTTGCGCAAAAAATAGCCTGTGGGCCCACTTAGTGAAGGCGACTCCTTTCCACTAAGCTCATCATCTTGTTGCAATCTCAACACTCCCTCTCAACAAGATATGGATTATCTGCAACCCCTATCCTACCCCCGTGGTATTCGAATTTTCTCCTGGTGAGTGCCTTCGTCAAGATATCAGCATCCTGATCCTCCGTAGGAATGTATGAAAGTAACATGATTCTCCGCTACACACAATCTCTGATATGATGATACCGGATGTCAATGTGTTTAGATCTATCATGAAATACTAGATTAACCGAGAGTTTGATGCAACTCTAATTATCACAATAAATCACAGTAGGCTCTAAGTGTGAACCGAACAACCCGACCAGGATCTTCCTCATCCATATAGCCTCGCATGTAGCCAAACTTGCTGCCATATACTCGACCTCTCTTGAACTGAGTGCCACGGATCTCTGCGTCCTGCTGTACCAAGAAACTGCTATCGACCCAATACTGAAAATCCCTCCAGATGTGCTCTTTCTGTCTGCTGCGCTCCCTGCCCAATCTGCATCCGTGAAGCCACACATCTTCACCTCATCCGATTGTCTGTACCATAATCCATATCCCGATTTGCCTCTGAGATATCTCAGTACATGCTTGCCTGCCTTCCAGAAGAGCTTGGTTGGCTTAACCATAACTTGTGAAAGTTGGTTCACAGCATAGCATATGTCAGGTCGTGTATTGACCAGATACATAAGCGACCCCACCAACTGTCGATAAACAGTGGCATCCACCACCTTCGCCAAAGTAGCATCCTCCTTCCTCCAACCACCAGAAAGAGGAGTATCAACAGGCTTGCAGCCATGCATGTTGAACTTCTCTAGTATCTCCCGGGCATACTTGCCTTGAGAAACAAACAGTCCATCACTACGCTGCCAAATTTCCAATCCCAGGAAATAATGAAGGAGACCCAAGTCCTTCATCTCAAACTCCTTTGCAAGATCAGCCTTGCGTAAGTGTATCAACAGATCATCACCTGTCAAAATCAAATCATCTACATAAAGTACAATGATCAGCAACTTACCCTCCACCACAATCTACTATAGGTTAGGATCCACCTCACTCTTGGAGAATCCAAGTCCGGTGAAATAACTATCTATCTATGTGTACCAAGCACAAGGTGCTTGTTTCAACCCATACAACGCTCTCTTGAGCCTGCACACATGCGACTCGCTGCTGAAGATCTCAAAACCTTCAGGCTGCTCTATATACACCTCCTCCTCAATGACTCCATTGAGGAACACAGTCTTCACATCCATCTGATGAATGTGCCACCCCATCTACGCTGAGAGAGCAAGAATCATCCGTATGGAAGAATACATTGCGACAGGTGCAAAGGTCTCCTCATAATCAATCCCCTCAATCTGTGAAAAGCCTTGGGCAACAAATCTTGCCTTATACTTCTCCACACTCCCTTCAGCTGCCTGCTTCACTTTGTAGATCCATCTCGAACCCACCACTGATTTCCCCTCCGGTCTCGGGACAATCTCCCATGCACTGTTTCTGACAATCGAATCATACTCTTCCACCATGGCATCTACCCATGCGGGATCCTCCACAATCTCGAAAGAGGATGGTCACACAATACACTTGCTCATAAGAGCCATGTATCCAAAGATACCTCGCCGGGATCGCTCTCACTGTGGCTGTGTAGGTGCTCCTACAACCTTCTCTGCATCTTGAGCCAGTCGCTCAGCTTCTGTAGTGCGCTTCCGCCCTCTGATGGTTGGCGCTGCCTAAGTGGTCTCTTCCACTCCATGAACCTCATCTTGTGGCTGATCCACATCCTGAGACTCATCCTTAGGAACTAATAGCTCCTCATCTGCATGAAAGTGTGGCTCCCTCTCAAGCGAACACTTCATGGCTTTCTCCTCATGAAATTTGATATCCCGTCGCACAACAGTCTTGCGACTGTCTGGAAAATACACACGATAGTTGTGGGGTGTATCAGTGTACCCCAAAAATATCCCAACCTCCGTAGTCGGCTCCAACTTCTTCCTAGCATCCTTCGTCACATGAATGTAAACATGTGAACCAAAAATCCTCAAATGGGAAATATCATGCCTCTTACTAGAAAATGCCTCCTCGGGTGTACTCATGCCAAGTATCTTGTGAGGACAACGGTTCTGCACATATACTGCAGTATTGCATGCCTCAGCCCACAAGTGTATGGGAAGGCCCTGATCATGCAACATTGCCGTTGCAGTACCCACGATCGTTCTGTTCTTCCACTCAGCAACCCCGTTCTGCTGTGGTTTATGAGTTTCTATGAGCTCTCTTTGAATTCCTTCTACGCTGCAAAAGTCCTTGAATTCGCCAGAGATGAATTCACCACCATTGTCGCTCCTAAGAGCCTTCACCTGCTTCCTCAATTCTTTCTCAACCAGTGCCTTGAACTCACAGAAATTTGAGTATGTCTCGCTCTTCTTTTGCATGAAGAATATCCAGCACTTACGAGAAAAATCATCAACAAATATCACATAATACCTGTGCTTTGCTATCGAAGCTACTGAGAAAGGTCCACACACGTCTGTGTGAATTCTCTCAAGGATCGTCATGGCGTGAATATCCTTCTCGTGAAAGGTGGCTTTCACAAATTTTACCAAGGTACATCCCTTCCACTGATCTGACTACGCAAGAGTACCCTTAGGAAGCCCAGTAGAAATCTGCTGCAGTATCTTCAAAGCTCCATGGTGAAGGTGGCCCAATCTCTGGTGCCACAACTCGCCATTATCCTGGCTCACCACTCCTTCTGCCTTTCCTACCATTGTTGCGCAGCCATCTACCTACAATTGATAAAGGTTCTTAACTCGAACCCCTATCCTCTGGGTTCACCAGTTGCCTTACTGCGCAGGAAAGACTTTCCCTCGCTAAAGACAACATCATATCCTTTGTCTTCTAACATCGCCACAAAGATAAGGTTCTTCTTCAATCCTGGAACATGCATCACTTCCTTCAATCTGAAGGGTTTACCAGACTCCCTCTCAAAGGAAATGGTACCGATATCGGTCGCAATGTATCTACCATCATCGCCCATCTCAATGTGCACTCCAAGATCTTTCTCATCCAGATCAATAAACAAATCTCGATCTCCTGTCATGTGAAAAGACGCACCACTGTCAAGAAACCACACTGATCCCGTCATACTTGAGACCAAGCATGCAATCAGTGAAAAATCCAGCTCAAACTACGAGGCTAAGGCCTCTCCAGCTGCAGTCCCAGCAGCCTGCTTATTTTTCTTCTTCTGTGGAAAACTAGTGGCGTAATGTCCGTGTTGGTGACAGTGAAAACACTTCACCTTGGACATGTCCTGCTTCTTGCCTTTCGCACTGGATTGAGAAGCTTTCTTGCTCTTCCCCTTCTTTTCTTTGGCAGCCAAAGTGAAATTATCTTCATCAAAATTCTTTGATGAAGATCCGTCCCTGGTACTCTGCCTTATCTCCTCTTGCACAAGATCCGACCAAAGTCGCTCCCATCCTGGCAATTTATCCTGACCATTGACAGAGTCCTGATAGGAATGCCAACTCTTCGGAAGCCCAAGGAGAGCCAAGCTCACCAAATCCTCGTCATCAACAGTCACCCCCACACTTCCCAGCTCATCCCTGCATTGGATGAGCTTCGTGAGGTACTTGGGCATACTGTCGCCTTTCTCCATCTTTATGTTCCTGAGTTTATCCTTGAGCGCCAACTTCCTCTGGTCGCTCTTGCTTTGAAATAAATCTGTCAAAGCTTTCCACATCAAGAATGGAGAAGCCTTACCATGAAGGTTGGACACTATGTGATCCTTCACACCTTCCAACAGAATCCTTCGACACTTTGCTGTCTTCTTTTGCCATGCGTCAAGTACGACAACATCACTAGAAGTAGGCTTTGGAATTTCTGCATCTATGAACTCCTTCAACCCATTGTCATCCAGCACCGCCTCCATCCTGTCCTTCCATGCAATATAATTTGAGCTGCCCTCAAGGGAAAACTCCAATCGTAATCTGTTGAAAGACATCTCAACTTCGACACCAAGAAAACACTACTGCAAATTCGAATTCCACCAGCACAAAACTCAACCGCTTCAATGTTTTGCAATTGCTCCAATGATCAATATCACTCTGACACCATGTAGAAATTTGAATAACTGAGATATTATTCACCGAGATTCTCCTGATCACACACTATTTTAGCTTCATGCATAATACATAATCCCTTCTACCATTGATCATCACATGCGGAAATAAAATCAATTGCATGCATACATTAAAACCACAAACAATCACACATATGAACACAGTGTTTAATGGGAAAGCTTAAAGCTGAAAACCCCAAATATATGTATATCATATGTCATGGAGATCATGTAACAATCATAGTACAAAATCTCCTCACAAGCTCTCATGCACACCCTCAATTTCTACACACTATTAAGCTAGATCTAGCAAAACACATACTCCAATATTTTTCCACTTGATAGCCAGCCTCTATTGTGTTTTCAATGCTATGGGATGGCTTCATTAAATAGATAAACCACCTGGCTTGTACAGCGCAATCCTCATGGGCTTCTCCACCTATCTGTGTGTTGAAAATAGCAACTGTATAGTCACAACTAATAGTTAACCTGCTCTTTCACCTATTTCTGCACTGGTCTCCACTGAAATTGTCCATGCACTGAAGTTAACTGATGCATTCTTTAGTTGATTAATGAGTTTATAATTAGTGAATTAATTAATAATTAATTCAAACCACTCTCACTAATTGTATCAATTAGTTAAATTGGATACAAATAGCTCAACTATGTTTAGATTAGTTAAACTGAATACAACTCCACTAACTTCCTCAATCAACTCCACCAAACTCTGTCACATGAGTTCTAACTGAAGTATCCATGCAATAGCTCCACATAACCCTAAGGAATAGCGTAATTCCTTCTGTCAGCTCCTGTGCCACATCTGTGCACTTAACTGAAGTGCTCCAAGAGAATAAGATAATGTTTATAGTCCAAATATTATCAAGAGCTAATAATATTCGACATATCTATTTTTAGACTGGCAATCTAAAAATAGATTATGCCCAGTATGTCTAAAAATAGAAGTCCATCTATTTTTTCCAACTTGACCAACCATCCACAAATAGCATCCTATAACTCATAGAACATGATCCATATGTCTAAAAATAGACATAGTCTAAAAATAGACTTTGCGCCAAAAATAGCCTGCGGGCCCACTTAGTGAAGGCGACTCCTTTCCACTAAGCTCATCATCTTTTTGTAATTTGAACAAGAACAGCGCTTGTAGAAATCATAGCATTGGACATGTTATGATTATTCAGATTTCCTTTTGTAATTTCATGGTTTTTCATCGACTCTCATTAATTTAAACATAGTACGATTGCTTGTAGACTTTGCTACAGATGATTAATACATAAATTCGGTGTCGTTCCATTATTTGATACCGGAGTAGTTCGGCAGTGCTTCACTAGTGGCTAAGGGCCCGGCCCTAGTGGATCCACTTGGTATTTTTACCTTTATTTTACAATTCCAGTCGTGTGATGGTTTGCATTAGTTTTCATTTCCTTTAAACCACATTGCTTCACAGTTATCTTAGTTTATAGCTTACGGTTTAATGATTTATGAAATTGGTGTGTTGCATCAGTGAATCGCATTATCATTCCTTTCCACATAACAAGAGTATTTATTCTTTCATAATTCGTATTGTTATGTTTTGCAGATACAGAGCTTCGCTATTCAGGATTGCTGTTCATTTCCATTAATAGTTTGTTTTTCATTTCCATTAATAGTTTGTTGTTCATTTCCATTAATAGTTTGTTGTTCATTTCCATTAATAATATGTTGTTCATTTCATTAAAGAGTTTGTTGTTCATTTCATTAAAGAGTTGTTTTTCATTGCATTAAGTATTTTGCTGCTCATTTTCAATAAATAGATTTGATGTTCATTTCTGTTAATTAGCTTTACTGTTTAGTCCTTTCTTGCAAGAGTTTGGTTTTGCTTTAGAGTGTTTTTACAGAGAGCTTGCTTAGTCTATTTTCATTAGCAGCGTTACTGATTTAACACAGTTACCACTTCCATTTAATTTATTTAGTGTGGAGTGTAAGATCATCAACTGTAAAGGACATTGGTTGTTACTGCCTATGTCCTCAAATTGATTACCTTGTTCATATTTCATTTACATCAATTGATAAAGGAAATAGTTATTACTACTGCATCCTTGACTAATGATTGTTGAGTGAGTGATTGAACTTCAGAATGTTAAGTTTCATATTAGATTTCATTTTCAAGCATCTGTTTACTCTTGTATTTAAGACATTGTAGTGCACATTGAAGAGCATCACTCTTAGATTAAATTGCCGCCTTAGACTGAGTACACTCTTGAGATAAAAAGTCGTACCTGGATTTATGATTAATGTAGGATAAATAGGATTTAAAAAGACACCTTTTATATCTCAAAATTTTGGCACCGTTGCCGGGGAGAGTGTAGCTATTTAGAAAAGAGTGATGTATATTTGATTTTATCTGCTAGAGAAGAAATGGGTATTAAAAACGGAAGGTAAGAACCCGTGTACCGAGCAAGGAACATGCTTGTTCATCTTCCCACTTCATAGCAGAATTGAGTGAAAATTTAAGGTAGGAATGAATGCTTGCATTTTTTTGAGTGACTAGAAAATTTAACCAAAATGAAATTCCTCCTAGACTTGAAAAACCTAAGGGACCGGTGACCTTTGGGTGAACAACCTTCATCGATAATATCATTAAAAAATCTGAATCTCAGTCAACAGTAGGCCCTAGAAAAATTTCTTCTAGACAACTTACTATCTCCCTTCGGGCCAAAGAATCACCATTTGTAGCTTTTGCTGAGGTGCATAGCGAAACATAAGAGACTAAGCAAGATTCTCAAGAAATTGAGAATCCTCGCCCAATTTCTTTACAAGAAGGGAACTCTAGTAATATCCGTGAAGGAGGAGGAGAAACAGGGGAAGTAGAAGAACCAAGATCCCCTCTTGAAGTAATCCAAACACCAAGCAACCCAGATAAGGGAAGTGCTGCCAAAATAATCCAAAACAAAACTAGAGAACCTGAAGAAATAAAATCCCCTCAGATAATATTTCATCAAGGGACACTCATTATCCCAGACCAAGGAAGTGTTGTTAAGGTCATCCCTACTCCTTCTAGTCAGCCAGGAATAATTCCCTAGAATCCCAAAAGGATATTGGCACATATTTGATCAAATGGCCCACAACCAGCAAACACCCCAAACTTCCACACTACAATATCCCATTGTGGACACTGCAGTTAATGCACCTATGAAGGCCATTCCTCTCCAGCATATTCCTACATTCCATGGCTTAACATCAGAAGATCCAGATGAATTTATATTTGAATTCAATGTATTATGCAGGGGGTATGACTATACCACCGATCCCAAAAATTTAAAATTATTCCCCTCCACATTAAAAGTAGAAGCTCTACGATGGTTTATGGGGTTAGGTGGAGGTGTTATAAATGACTGGGATCAGATGAAAGCTGCTTTTCTAAAGAAATATCAGGATTATTGTAGGTCCAGGGAATTAAAGGATGAAATATTTTAGATGACAGCAAAACCTAATGAAACATTGGAGGAATATGTATAATTCTTTCAATACAACCTCCAGAGATCACCCTATGCATATTTACCCTTACCTAATAATGTGTTAAAAACTACATTAATTAAAGGGATGAAGGAACAATGGGTTGAAACATTAAACATCATGGGCAAAGGTGACATATATCAAGAAAATTTTGTTGACATTATTAATTTATGTATCAGAAGTTCGAGAGGAAGCACAAGACTAAAACCAACAGAATGTGACGTGATCACAAGGGATAGCAAGACCTCCGGTGGAGGTATAACCCACAGATAAATTGGCAATCTACTACAAGATTTCAAAACTGATATTCTAGGAACTCTGACAACGCAGCTCGATATCATGAAAGCTAAACAAAAGCAAGCAGAAGCAGAACAAAATTTGGCAATATTCTGCCCTAGATGCAGAAAGAAACATAGCCATAAGGAGTGCCCGCTGGATACAGTCCAAGTCTGTGCCATTTGCACGAAATATCACTCCACAGAAAGTTGCCCCCCATTCCCGGGATTGAAGGTAGTCTACAAAGAAGCAGAAGAAGAAATATAAATGGTATATCTACTCAATCAGCGTCGTCAATGGCAGCCACGAAAAACAGGTATGCCCATTGATCCATCCTCTTCTTTTTAGTCTCCTCAGTATAATGCTCAGCAATATAATGGAATGTGGCAAAATCAACCACCCTTTCCCAACTGGCCACAACAACCATTTCCTACACCACCATAGCCAAATCAAACAAATCAAACCAGTTGGCCAAACTTTCCTTACTTTCCACCATTTTGGCAAAATAATACATATCCAACACAATGGTCCCCCTCCACCTCGCAGAGTCATACCTGGAAGTCGAACTGGCAAAGGTCTATGAATCAACCAGCTGGAACGATTCCTCTCCCTCCACCTACGCTGCCAGCACCATATACATTACAATAAAACCCCTAGTCCAACTTAAGACTGCAACTCCCAGCCCAACCCAACCCGAACCCTAATAATATACCGGTTCAATTTGTTCAAATAATTGAAGCACTAGAACTCTAAACCGAGTTAAGGGAGTGCAACAACCTTCAACTAAGGTCTGGGCGCATAATAGAATTAGAGCGAGACAAAAATTTTCAAGTTGAAAATCAGTTACCTTCAGAACAAACATTGCAAAAGGAGAATGTGGTTAGACAACAAACTCATGAGAAAGCAACCACCTCCTCTCCACCATTCCCATAACGACTAATCATACCTCGTCCAATAGAACATCTTGATTTTGATCTTCTGGGAGAACTGAAAATTTTGTGTATAAAAATCCCACTCCTCCAATATATCCAAGACATTCCCATTTATGCAAATACCATCAAGGAACTCTGTATAAGAAAGCTAAAGAGGAGAAAAACAACTAACCCAACCGTCCAAGTAGTCGACACTCTATCTGATTTACTATCAGGAAGAGAAGCGCCTGTAAAGTATGAGGACCCGAGAAATCCTATAGTTACGGTGCAAATCAATGGACAATAATTTCCAAATGCCTTAGTTGATTTGGGAGCTACAATTAATATCCTAACAACCACCACTTGTCAAAAACTTGGCATTACATTATTAGATCCAACAACAACCTTATTGGAATTGGCTGACCGATCGGTAGTCAAGCCAGAAGGTACATTACATGATGTAATGGTATCTATAGAATCCTGGGAATACCCTGTCGACTTCTTGATAATTAACCCCAAAACCAGCTATATGGACACCCTTTAATCTTAGGTAGACCTTGGCTGGCAACTGTTGATGCTTACATTGGCTGCCGGCAAGGTACCATGACTATAACTAGAAGGAGTTATGTCAATAATTTATCCTTATACCCTCCAGCCCATCCAAGCCTAACGATAATAAAAACAAAGAAACAACCTTATCACACCTCATAGAAAACATTAGATCACCATTAACCATAGAATATGCCCTCGACTTTAAAGAGCAAACAGAGGATGACATCATTAACAGTTTCATTAACCAACCAAAAACCAGATCCCATTTGCAATGTCACATGATCAAGGCAACATTTGAGAATGAAGAAGAAAAAGATCTCCTGAAAGAAATTCAAGATCAATCAATACCTACCACTTCTGTTTACAATAGAAAAACTATAGAAATTGAGCCAGGAAAAACTTTGAACATTAACAAAAATCTGAGTGCTGAACAAGAAGAGGAGTTGGTCCAACTACTGAAAAAAGATAAGGGAGATTTTGCATGGGATTACCCAAACATGAAAGGAATTGATCCTCAGTTATGTACACACCACATCGGTACAGAAAAAGACGCTAGACCCATTTTCCAACCCCAACGAAGATTAAACCCTCATCTTAAGGACATTTTCAAAGCTAAATTACAAAAAATTTTGGATGTAAACTTTATTTATCCAATATCTGATAGCAAGTTGGTCTCTCCACTAGTAGTGGTGCCAAAGAAGAATGGAAAGTGGAGGATATGTGTAGAATACAAAGAACTAAACAAAGCAACCCAGAAATACCACTTTCCCCTTCCTTTCATTGATCAGGTATTAGATACATTAGCATGAAAGAAATTCTTTTCTTTCTTAGATGGCTTTAGTGGATACAATCAGATTCAGATTGCCCCTGAAGACCAAGATAAGACTACTTTTACCTGTCCTTGGGGAACATTTTCTTACAGGGTTTTACCCTTTGGTCTATGCAACGCCCCTGCCACCATTTAGAGGGCCATTCTCAACATCTTTTTAGATTTAATAAATGAAGGGCTCGAAGTATATATGGATGATTTCACACCTTATGGAGATGATTTTGAGCCAACATTAGAAACATTGGAAAAGGTGCTGCAAAGGTGTATTGCCACCAGGCTCTGCTTAAGCCATGAGAAGTGTCACATGATGATGACCGAGGGACTCATCTTAGGTCATTATATCTTAGCAGCTGGAATACAGGTAGATCCAGCTAAAATTCAGATACTTTTGTTAATACCTACTCCCACCACACAAACAGAGGTATGTATCTTTCTAGGATTTTCTGGTTATTATAGAAGATTCATAGAGCATTATTCTCAAATAGCTGCACCTCTATACGCACTAACAAGGAATGTTGATTTTAATTGGACAAATAAATGCAATCATGCTTTTGAGGATCTCAAAAAGCTTCTATCAACATCCCCAGTGCTAAGGGGCCCAAATTGGGATTTTCCATTCCAAATTTCATCTAATGCCTCAGAAACTGCTATTGGAGTAGTCCTTGGGCAAGAAGAAGATAAAAAACCATATGCAATTTATTATATTAGCAAGAATCAATCTCTTGTTGAATTAAACTATACTATGACCGAGAAAGAATTTTTAGCTGTAATACATGCTGTAAATAAATTTAGACATTATATAACTGGGTATCCTGTAGTTTTATATACAGATCACTCTGCCATAAAATTTTCAGCAAATAAACTTGTTACAAATGGTAGAGTAACAACATGGTTGATTCTATTACAGGAATTTGACATCACAATAAAGGATCGACCGGGAAAAGAGAATCCTGTAGCTGATTTTTTCTCACGAATGCCAAAACCAACAGACGCAGCAGCAGTCGAAGATCAATTCCCAGATGAACATTTTTTTGTTGTTACTGCCAGAACCCCATGGTATGTTGATGTTGCAAATTATTTAGCAGTAGGTAAATTACCTAAGCATCTAACGCCCAATGAACGAAAACAGATAGTACAGCGTAGTACTCGATTCTCTTGGATTGGGGGCTACCTATTTCATACAGGAGCATATATGCACATCAGGAGATGCGTACGAGAAGACGAAATATTTGACATCCTGAAAGCATGCCACGACGGGCCATATGGCGGACACTTCGCAGATCGTAGGACTGGTCACAAGGTTTTACAAACAGGCTATTACTTGCCTACAATTTTTAAAGATGCTAAGAAGTTTGTACAATCTTGTGATAGTTGCCAAAGGGCGGGATGCCCTGGACAGTCTGATGAAATGCCTTTGAACCCACAGTTAGTAATAGAACCATTTGAGCACTGGGCGCTCGATTTTGTTGGTCCTATTAACCCAACATCAAATCAGAAAACATACATACTAGTTGCAACAGAGTATGTTACTAAATGGGTTGAAGCAGAGCCACTTCCAAGAGCTACAGAGGACTCTCTAATACAGTTCCTTTTCCAAATATTTGCGCAATAGGGCCTCCCAAGGGACATAATTACAGATGGAGGACCGCAATTTGTAGGTAATAAAATCGCTGCAACATTAAAAAATTACCACATTCAGCATAAAATTACAACCCCATACCACCCACAGGAAAATGGCCAAGTAGAGAGCACGAATAAGGTGATAGAATCTATACTTACAAAAATAGTTGCATCACATAGACGTGACTGGGCTTCAATATTTCCGGAAGCCTTGTGGGCATATCGAACGACATGGAGAAGTACCATTGGGTATTCACCATATCAATTAGTATTTGGAAAAGAACCCATCTTTCCAATAGAATTTGAAATTCAAACGTTAAGAACAGCCTAGGAGGTGGGTTTGAATTTAAATGAGGCTCAGATCAGCAGATTACAGCAAATCAACGAGTTAGATGAAATTAGGCTCTCCGCCCTCCAGCACATTGCATTAATTCAATAGCGGAGAGTAAAATGGCATGATGCCCTCATTAAAAAGAAAATCTTCCACGAAGGAGATTGGGCACTCCTATATGACTCTAGGTTTCAGGATTTCCCTGAAAACTCCATACATGATGGCTTGGACCTTATGAGATACAGAAAGTGCATGATAATGACACCACTACATTAACTACCATTGATGGATCTGGACATTCTTTAAAAGCAAATGGTCATCAAGTATGAATTTACCATAAATCGCTTAATCGGGAATCCTTTTACCAACAATTACGGGAGATTATACAATGCAGATTCTTGCTAAGGAAGATAATTCCTCCTCAACACTCATTCACTGAATAATTCCTTTATTTCTGAAACTTGTACATAAGTTTTTCTTTTTAATTTTTTCTTCTATGAAATGTCTTTCTTTGCATAGATTTTATTTTTTATGCTTTTCCTCTTAAAGGAATAGCAATCTTGTGTGCTTTTATTTTTCGTGTTGTTCCTCTTAAGGAATAGCTACTGTTCCTCTTAAGGAACAGTATTCGTTCCACTTAAGGAACAACGCATCTGCGTGTTCATCTTTCTGTTGTTCCTTTCAAAAGGAACAACATTTTCACTGAATGTTTTTGTTGTTCCTTTCAAAAGGAACAACATTTTTTCTGATTGTTTTTGTTGTTCCTTTCAGAAGGAACAACATTTATGCTAAATTTTTTTGCTATTCCTTTCAAAAGGAACA
This sequence comes from Pinus albicaulis, assembly GCA_034641835.2. Lineage (NCBI taxonomy): Eukaryota > Viridiplantae > Streptophyta > Pinopsida > Pinales > Pinaceae > Pinus > Pinus albicaulis. The sequence continues at coordinate 1,562,411,295 of CM076579.1, forward strand.
TCATTTTTTACCGATTGTTTTCGTTGTTCCTTTCAAAAGGAACAGCATTTCCGCTGATTTTTTTTGCTATTCCTTTCAAAAGGAACAACATTTTTTCCGATTGTTTTTGCTGTTCCTTTCAAAGGGAACAACATTTTTCCCGATTTTTTTGGTGTTCCTTTCAAAAGAAACAACATTTCCGTGGATTGGTTTTGTTGTTCCTCTTAAGGAACAACAGTCGTTTCATCTAAGGAACAACACTTTTTGAGTGCATTTTTCTTTCTTAGAACAACATTTTGAGAATTTTTTTTTGTGAATTCTTCATGATATTTTAAGGCAAACATAAAAATTTATGCAAGGACACAAAAATTAGAGGTTACTAGAATTAGCATCTCAAAGAGAAATTGAAATCTTTAAAGAAATTGCTTTGTATTGATAAGAAAAAAGGAAAGGACACAACTATCTATATCACTTTGCTGTCTTTATTTTCACTAAAAATAATTTGATTAATTATTTTTATCATGTTGGTTCTTCCCTAATCCTTATAATTCTCTTTGACTTTTATTATTGAATAAGAATAAGGGCATACTTTCCTCTATTGAGATGTTCAGACTTCTTCCACCATCCCTACTCTTAAGGAGTGTTGAGCCATCCTTTAGACATAAATAGGCAAGTGCTATATAAAGGAAAAAGAAAAGAAAAAATATATCTATATGATTACTAACAATTCTATGATATGTCAGATGGAGGATAGGGGGTCTCATCACGAGCCAGCCTACCATGATCATAAGGAAGCAGTGAAGTGGCATTCCTATTATGGCCACCACACCAGGGACATGATCCAATGGAAAAATCAGAAAAATAAAAAGTCCTTGGAACAGGAGGTCTCATCACGAGCCGGACTGCCCACCTTTCACTCCTTCCTGGTGAATGGCATTGTGATTCATCTGGTTCCCAAACCAGCACAATGGCCTCCATCATGACATCACAAAGCACTTTCCTAGGCATATATAAAGGATTATAGTTCCAAGGGTGAAAAAGCAACTTTGTCAAGGTTATGGACACCTGTGGGCAACAGAGCTCTGCTGATGGTATTGGAGTCATATTTTTCACAACTCAATAGCAATTATAAACCCTTTTCTGATATCTTTATTTTAATTACAAATGAGATTATGATCCTAAACCCCTTTGTTGAACCATTATACATGAAATATTGTTTATAAATCAATCATAATGGTTTAAGTGAATAATGACCGCATAAGCATTTTTATTTAAGTCATCTTTCCTTTCCGTTATTTTCGAATAATTACATAACATTTCATATCTATTCATGATTTCATAATATGCCTTGATTTCAGTAATCCGATAATTTTTTGATCATATCATAAGTATGCATGCCTTTCTATGATGTAAAACTACCTGCAGTACGTTGCTCCTCCATTTGATGGTCGAGAGCGATTTATCATATTTTAGGGGGGCGCGGGTGACTTTTAAATATGCCTGCATATGAGTCAATTCCCCATGTTCATCAATACCTGGAAATAGCAAGTTTAATGGTATTTTTTTCGATATGCATGGGGAGTTGTTCCATTTCCATTTCTGTGTATTATTGTGAAGAACTAACAGTGTGCAGAATTTAGACGAAATGGGAGGATGAGCAATACGTAGTGAACCTCTAGTACTAATAGTTTTCGACGCTGCATGAGAAATTTTGGAGAGAGAAGGGTGGATTATATACCTTACACAACTGCAGTAGCCCCATGAAACTGTGGCTATCAAATTTTTTCAGAACTTGTAGGAGAGTTATTCCATGGTAAGAGGTAGGAAAATAATAGTGATAGAGGCATTAATTGCCGAGGTATCTGGTCTACCGGCAGTTGGACCCATATGGACCCATAAAAAAGTGAAACTTCAAGAGGCCATGAACATCTTTCGGGATGAAGGACAGACCCTTATCGTCAAAGGAAAAGGAGTCCAACCAGCAACTCTGGGAGAACCATGGACAGAACTGGCCAGAGTAGTGAAAAGCTACATTACATGCGACAGAAGAAAGGATGTGGTAAGACCATGCCACCTTAAATTATTAGCAGTACCAAAACAGAAATGCGTTGTGAATTTGCCTGCATTTTTAAATTTTTTACTGCATGATGCTTCTCGGAGCATAAGGAAATCCAGTCATTCAGGGATGGTAATAAGCCACCACTGTTTAATTCAATTAATAGTTAGTTACAGTCTTGCCCAGCAAGATACTAGTTGGGAAGAATTAGTATTCTCAATTGACGGAGGAACAGCCTTACCAGCCCCAAAATGAAAAAGAGTCACCAACACAGCAAATGAACCTCTGAAGCGTAGACAGTCCTCCATATTAAGAAGAAGTAGGGGAATGTTGGGAAGCCTTCAGGGTAGCAGCAGCCAACCCGTGGAACTACTAAGTTCTAAAGAAGAGCAACCCCTGCAACTTGAGGGAGGAAAAGATCAGGAAGAAGAGCAACCCCTACAACTTGAGGGAGGAGAAGATCAGGAAGAAGAGCAACCCCCGCAACTTGACGGAGGATAAGATCGGGAAGAAGATGAAAGTAACCATACCAATGAAGAAGAAAGGGAGGAAGCAGAACCTCCCGTAACCTCCAGTGCAAGCCCACCACAGAATCCATTACAGGAGGACGAATTGGCCCAAATTTTGGCCAATATGAGTGAATATATACAACCCCACAGTCTGCTCAATCTCAATATTGAGATAGAACAATTGCAAGAACATTCTGTCATCAGTAAGGACACGTTTGAGGAAATGCATGATGCAGAGGCAGAAGAAGAAACCCCTCAGAAACGGAAGAAAAAACTGGGGTTACTTCCCCTGAGGAACCTAGCCTAGAGAATGTGATCACTAAAAGCATATAAGCAAGCCTGGGTGAAGGCACGGCCACTAGAGAACAAACCATAGCCGATAAACCAAGTACAGAAAAAGGAACAGTTGTTCCTTCCAAGAATAAGAAGAGGAAAAATGAACTTGAGAAGCTGTGGAGGAAACGGAAGAAGCTCCAAAAATTAGTAAAACAACTCAGGCAGAGGATTAGGGTACTAAAAAAGGGGAAAGTCTCTAAAAGAACCCCGAAAACAAAGGATGGAGCTGTTAGCCACCTATAAAATATGTTATATCAAAAGGTGGCTAAAACATTTTTGGAGCCTTCAAGAAACAGTTTTATTGCTAAAAATGTTATCTCTTGAAAACTCATGAAGACATCATGCCCTTTGTTTAAATCTTCACTGTTATTTCCCTTTCAAACTCAAAAATTCTGCTATTTTTATAAAGAAAAGACTGCTGCAAAACTCCATTTTTCCCCTCCCTCCACTCATAACTAACCTTTATTTTATTCCCTCTTTCCCCTTATAATTCTTCTATTTTCCATTTGTTTCCCATTTCCCCTTCATAAAATCCTCTTTACAAAGTTTAAAACCCATTTTTAAACTTTTCCAAAACCCCCAAATCTGTTAAAAACCTTGAAAAAATTTCATAAAAAATAAGTGTTTTTTTACTATGGACTTAAGCCCCTTTGGGCTAAGTCCTAACCACTTCCCCACCACATGCCTTGGTGCTAGAACCAAGCACTAAACCCTTTCAATTCTTATCGCATCGGAGAAAATCGGAGCACGCAAGTCTTTTTGTCATATTAAAACTTCCGATGTGATTAGTCTTTTGCATATAATCCCCGATCCCATTACCGCTTCATAAAACCCAAGAGCCCGCAATCGGGCACTTTGATGTTTATATAAACCTTCTCCGTTCATATTTTCCCTTTGTTAATTCAAAAAACCTCTTTTTCCTAAGTTTTGAACTAAACGTGCATGCAATGTTTTCTAAGGAAAAAAGACCGTTGATTTTGTTTCCCCGATCAACGATCCATATAATCTCGCATCGGAGATTAGTTTAATGGGTAGATTGAAAAGCCTGACCCTTCCTCCTGATTCTGATTGGCCCTTATACATATAAGCCCTGGGCCTATTGCTTTCCATATAAACCAAGGCCCCACAGACGGGCACCAGCCTCATATGTATAACCCGCCCGATGCAATAAACCTTTGTTTTTCCATGAAATTTTTGGTTTTTTTGTGTTATAATATGGTCCCGCTCGTTCATTGGTCGGAGCCTTTCTCCGTCGTCGATCATTGGGCCAATCCGATGGCCAACACTGTATCGCATCGGAAATTTTTCATTGGGCGCGTTAATATTTCCCCACCTCCGATTGGTGGTTCCCCGATCCATCCTCCACCATCGTATGTTCATTGCCCCGCCGATTGCTAAAGCCTCGATTGCATCTGGACCGTCCACATGTCCAGATCGGACAATCCAAATTGTGTCTCCCGACTTTGGCTAAAATTCATGCGCCCTGCTTCACAATGTTTTTGGCTGAATCTCAGCCGTTGATCTCTACAGATCAACGACCCTTATTAACCCTTTCTCAGCCTTTGTATTGTTTCATTCAACTCACAGATCGCATCTAAGCCATTGATTTGTTCCATCTAATGGCTCATATTAACCCCGACAGGCCTACCCCCTGTGGGTCCTGCTTTCCTCATTTTTTAATCTCAGTCATCCAATCCTTGATCCGATGGCCCATATTGACACCACTCATGCTCCGCCCCACCTATTATCACCCGTGCACTTATCTGATTTGCGTTCTTTCCACAACCGTCCGATCTGAGACCATTGATCTGACGGTTGACGCGTGTTTTCGCGTAAGTTTAAGCATGGAGGTTAATTCTCAAAATTTACACGATATAAGTTGTTTTTAAAAGACACGTGTCAGCCTCTGACACATATCACGTCCAAAAAGCTAAAACCACTTTCTCTCCCTTTTGCTACGCGAAACCCGTGGTTTCTCCTCCCAAAACTGTTTTCCTTTTTTCATTGAGTTGTATCGCGTGCACTCCCCGTCGTTGATCTCTGCAGATCAACGGCTCGAATCCAATTTGGCCATACACAATCGCCCTCCGCCTTCCCCGAAGGACTTCTCACAGCGATCTGCACCATTGATCTCGTGGGCTGATTTGATCCGACGGTCCACGGTCATCTCGAAACCCCAAATTTCCTTTCCATGTATTTCTTTCCGCCAAAGGATTTTAACCCCATTTCCTCCATATTTCTTCACATTTTCCGCCATAACATAGTATATGTGACCCCTTCACAATATTATTGCCCCGATTAGTCTTAACCGTCGCTCAAATAAGATCTACTGCCCGGATTTAATCCTATGCTCCATTCTTACAAAACTCCTTCTTCTGACCCCCGCAAGAAAATCTCCACCGTTGGATGCTTTCATCCAACGGTCGCAACTTAAACCACAGCCTTCTAAGAAGTCTTACCCAATAATGCAGGATTTTATAATATTTTTTGTATTTTACAGGTGTTAATGGTTTTTCCATTATATAAAAGGAAAATTGAAGCCGAAGATGACAATCCTCCAGGATTTCATTCATTAAAGAAAGATTGTTCTGCGAGGTTCTATACCACGTTTCGTCAATAAATCATGAGTATGGATGCCATATGAACCCCATATCACCTGCACATCAACAAGACACAACAATGCCTAATTGAAATAAAGAGTATTAGTGTTGAAGACCCAAACACAACAGAGATGAAGGATTAAACATTGATTATAAAGTTTGATGGATTACGGCTAAGATAGATTATCAAAAAGCCTAATCCATTAAATTAAACATAGTTAAAGACAAATCAATAATATCTATCAGACAAAGAGCCTCCACTGCCACATAAGAGGCTAATTGATTCCTCTCAACTACCAGATAGCCACCTGTATCCTCACAGCATTCAATAGAGTCCGAGTTATGATCAGAAAAGAAGATATTGGCCTCACGACAGCCGAATAATTAATTCAGCCGAAGAAATTATTACAAACTATCAACAGAGTTATTGCAAAACATGACACAGAGCCTTAAAAGTCAACAAAAGCTCCCACTAAGCTTACTTCTTAAATGTAAACCAATTAATACAGGAAAATATCTATAAAATTCTCCATTGAGCCCCTCAAAGGCCGAGAAGCATTAATTGTATTAATTAAACCCATAGATATTTTCTCTTTCGACCTCCTCAACCTTCTATAAAATATTATTGAGGAGTTCATTGTAAACGCTAGTTGCAGAACTTTGAAATATACTTGTGCTCGAAACTTCTACTTGTAAATAGTGTTCACTGGCTCTTGAAGCTCTGTTTTTGATCTGATAAGTTAGGCTGAGAAGTGAAGATGATTGATGAACTGAAACATTGGACTCAAAGATTGTAACTAGTTTGAGGCATCAATATAAGCTGATTTATGGGATCCTGGTCTATGTCAACGGTGATGTTATTTCTTATTGTAAATTGTTATTTTATTTCTGTTTTCACTTTTTCCATCTTCTGTGATAAATAAAAACAAGCATAGAGTTAGGATTTACTGTATATCAGTACCCTTCTCTGACTAATAATCTTTATCTACATGTTTTCTTCCAAATTGTGTTGTTTAGGAATGATTTAATTCAGTTTAAGTAGTTAGGAATGTTGGCATTCCCTCATCCTACTGTCTAAGCTAAATGTTGTTCTTGAATGTTATTTTCAGTTTATGTTAAGTAGAAATGAACTAAGGAAGTGATGGTGATCCCTGTCCTCTAGTTTCTTCTCCAATAGTTGCTTTTAAAGTTTCCCTTTTGTGTTTAAAATGTTTTCTATTGAAAGTGCATCAAAAACTAGCTAGTTTCGAAGTACTTACCAGATCTTAGATTACTTTTATGTCTTTCTTAAGTGCATGCTGAAAGCAAGATAGTTTCAAAGTACTTACTTGATCTTAAGCTGCTCTTTGTTCTTCATTTGTTTAATTCCCCTTCTTGTTGTATCATTTCATTCCATAAAATCAACTTTAAAGAGATCCTTAAACATATATGACTTGCACCATGGACCACTCTTGAACCTTGTTGTTTCAATTAAACCCTATTATGACTCCATAGCCCAATGGATTAAAAACCAGCGTTATATCTATCTTTTTAGCTGAAGCTTGTTCTGATCGCTTGCAACTTCATACCTTTGAAACTCTTTCCATTTAGGACTTTCCACTCAAATAATAATCATGCTCAACCATCCAAAACAAACAAAAAACCCCAAACTTCATAACTAGCCTAATATCATTACCCAAAAGCTTTAAAGATAAATCCATCTTTGCACTTATTGGAGAGATCCCTCTCTAGATTCAGGAGGGCTAGATCCTAGAATCCCAAAGTGGTTGAAATAGTGTTCTCCCTGTAGTTTGACTTTGCCAATCTTGCAAATTACAGGGAGCTAACAGCAGCCATCCAAACGGAACCCCATAATACAAGGGCCATGGAGACTCAAACCGAGCCCATATTCATTCAGGATAACAAGGAACAACAGGAAGTTGTTACAGACACAGTTGCCCAAACTGAAAATGTACATCTGTAATAAAGATGTTCAGACCGAGGCACTGTCCTCTAGCAGTATGGCCAACAAAGAGACACAGACTGTAGGCACTCAAAATTGTAATAAGAAAACCCAGGTAGATCCTCAACCTAAAAACGTTTTGATAAAAGACCCTGGTATAGCAAAAATCCAAGAGGATCTAGCATAGGCTCAGAGGGCTAGAGAAAAGCTCGAAGAAGAGAGTATTCCCAAGAAGAAATACCAAAAGTTACAGCAGCAATTAAAGGACATCAATGCATCAGAGGCAGAAGCTTTCGATAAATGTCGAAAGACAGAAGAAAAAGTTGAAGAGGTAAGGAATAGATTAAAAACGGTCAGGAATCAAACGGATACTCTCTTTTCTTTATACACGGATTTTCTAGCATGTAGGTGCCCTGCCAAAAATTATGCTTTTTTTTTATTAGAAAGATATTTGCAGTTAAAAATTAAGGTTGTTAAGGCAGGAAAACCTATAGAATTAGAAACTGTAGATGATTTTATAAGCCGCTTCAAACTCTATGGAGTAAAAGTCCAGCATATACTCTGTGAATTTTATTTGCACAATTTTATATTGGCTGAGAAAATGGAGACAAATCCCAGTCCTTTTGTGGGTGATATCCAATATCAAGCATTCATTTCATTTGTTGTCAACCAGTTAAAATGGCTCAAGGCCTATAACACTTTTCATAGCCAAGAAAATGGGTTAGACCTTTGGGTTAGGGGTGAACCGAAACACCCATTACAATTGTGGGCTAGGCAGAAAAGCTTAATGACAAAGGAGGGTGTGATACATCCAATTTGAATATTCAAGACAAAGAGTCATTCAATTACAAAAATTTTGAGTTAGCTGCCAACTGCCTAGTTATCTATAGTAACCTCATCTTGAGGGAACGCCCGTATTGGCCAGGTTGTAGATATCGAAGCCCTATTATCTGGTATCTTGCAACAGACTATAAGGCCAAATATCAATTACCTGAAGGGAAGACAAGGCATGTTTTTTAAGTTTTAGCTGCAAATCATGGTTTTAGACCACTTAATGAAAAACCCTCTACGGCCTATTCTCCAACTGCTTTACATGTAAATTATGTTTTTCATGAGGACATGAAAAAGGGTAAGCAGGGGGGGTGTGTTAAGCATTGGAAAAGGTATGCATTTGCCATGTATTTATTTATATTTTTCCTTTAATCATGACTCCTTTATATTCTAGAATGACAATATATTGAAGAATTACAATAGACTTGAGGAGATTAGTGCGTATTGCAGAATTAACTAAAGATTGTCTTTTCTTCTATATAGGAACTAAATGAAGTGGCAAGCCACAATTCAGAAGGAAAAGATAAATCAAGTGTAACTATTTTCCCTTTAACAAAAGGTCGTATCCAGACATGAAAATCAAGATCGAAGCGCACAGTCAAAGTAAAGAAAGGAACATCGCGGTATCAGTACAAGAGGACAAAACGATAACTAAAGTTAGAAGATAGAGAGAATCCCTTAGGATCTCTCGATCTTGAGGGATCACAGCTCAAAGTTGTCAGAACTTCTTGTTTCATCCGCTGGCTGTTATAAAAGAACAACGCTTGTAGAAATCATGGCATTGGACATGTTATGATTATTCAGATTTCCTTTTGTAATTTCATGACTGTTCATCAACTCTTGTTAATTTAAATAGACTATGATTGCTTGTATACTTTACTACAGACGATTAATACATAAATTCGGTTGTCGTTCCATTATTTGATACTGGAGTAGTTCGGCGGTGCTTCACTAGTGGCTAAGGGCCTGGCCCTGGTGAATCCACTTGCTATTTGTACCTTTATTTTCCAATTCCAGTCGTGTGATGGTTTGAATTAGTTTTCATTTCCTTTAAACCACATTGCTTCACAGTTATCTTAGTTTATAGCTTACGGTTTAATGATTTATGAAATTGGTGTGTTGCATCAGTGAATCGCGTTGTTGTTCCGTTCCACATAACAAGAGTATTTATTGTTTCATAATTTTTATTGTTATGCTTTGCAGATACAGAGCTTCATTATTTAGGATTTATGTTCATTTCCATTAATAGTTTGTTGTTCATTTCCATTAATAATTTTTTGTTCATTTCATGAAAGAGTTTCTTGTTCATTTCATTAAGGAGTTGTGGTACATTTCATTAAGTAGTTTTCTGCTCATTTTCAATAAAGAGATTTGTTGTTCATTTCTGTTAATTAGCTTTATTGTTTAGTCCTTTCTTGCAAGAGTTTGGTTTTCATTTGGAGTGTTATTACAGAGAGCTTGCTTAGTCTATTTTCATTAGCAGCATTAGTGATTTAACACAGTTACCGTTTCCATTTAATTGCTTTAGTGTGGAGTGTAAGATCATCAACTGTAAAGGAAATTGGTTGTTACTACCTATGTCCTCAGATTGATTACCTTGTTCATATTTCATTACATCAGTTGACAGAGGAAAGAGTTATTACTACTGCATCCTTGGCTGATGATTGTCGAGTGAGTGACTGAACTTCAGAACATTAAGTTTCATATTAGATTTCATTTTCAAGCATCTGTTTACTCTTGTATTTAAGACACTGTACTGCGCATTGAAGAGCATTACTCTTAGATTAAATTTCCGCCTCAGACTAAGCACACTCTTGAGATAAAAAGTCGTACCTGGATTGATAATTAATGTAGCATAAATAGGAGTTAAAAAGAAACCTTTTATACCTCAACAGTCACATACAACATGAAGTCCGTAGAGCATAGTAGTCTGGCGTTGTATGAGTCGCAGACCCACGATAGGCTGGATCAAGCAGAAGACATAGTTTCAAAACCTACGTGACCCGAGGTCGCTATGGCGAACCTGTGAGTGGGGTATCACCATAGGGATTTTGAAGGAGTTCTAAACACATGTGGACAATTTGGGCAAGAGAGCTTGCAAGTTAATATGTCTAGGTCACCAACGTGCAGAAAAGGTCATGAGCCGAACGTGCAGTTTGGGCAGCATGCCAAAAATGTCACAGTGTGAATGGTGCTAGTATTGGATTGGCATGACAGTTCTAGAAGTGTGCAGGCTGAGTTGAAAGATACACAAATTGTGTAATTGTATTTCTAAAATATTGAAAACTATTATATTATTATTTTTTGGAAGACTTTATGTAAGTTTTCCCTCCCAAGTATATATCGGTGTACTTGTGTGTTGATGAAATATTAATTGAAAGATAGATATGTTATGTTATTTCCACTACATTGATAAAAAAACTTGAAGATAAAATTGGTTAAGTATTGTGATAGGTGTATTCCATATACTCTAATATTCGTGAAAATAAAAGTATAGTGGTGACACACCCACTATACGTGGTTGAAATATTACCACAAGTATAGGGCTGTGACACGTGGTATCACAACTCAATTCATGGCGAGTTTATATTTGTTGAAGTATTGAAGATTGAATCTGACAGGTACAACAGGAAGAGTTTTAGTTAGGACTCAAGCTTGAAAATTTTGACAGGGACACGTTTGCAGGGTCGAAGTTGGATGAGATAGTGTATGGTATTAAGACGATAAAAGGAAAAACTGATGGCGAAAAATGTGGAAGATCCTGATAGGTGAGTCTAACACAAATCCTGAAATAGTTTTCATGGATAAACTGTTGAATCGTATGGATGATATGTCTTCAGAAATGCATGTGTTAAAATATTAGAATGAATAACATAGAGACAAGTTTGTGAAACTGGAAGAAAATCAAGAAGGATTCAAGGTACAATATGAGTACATTGAGTGGCAGTATGGGCAACCAATGAAGGATGTAAAGGATTTTGAAACAAAAAATTATCAAGGCATGGATGAGATCGCTAAGCTACAAAAAATTCTTAACGAATATTTGAACGAGATTATGATAATGAAGAAGGTTGTTGGGCAGGGATATGTTGGAGGTGTTTCTCATGTAAAAGTTAAGGAACCTTATTCTTATGATGGGATGAGGAGTGCAAAGAAACTTGTAAATTTCTTATGGGATATGGAGTAATATTTGCAAAATTTTCAAATCCATAATGAAGAGGCCAAGGTGAAGGTAGTTTCTCAATTTCTGACGAAATATGCCAAGATGTGGTGGAGAAGGAAGGCTTACCAGATTTCTCATGGTGAAGCTAATGATATCTATACATGGGAAGAAATGAAGGAAACTTTTCAGACTCATTTTATCCCAAAGGATGAGACTTGGGATGCAAGAAAGATGATTAATTATATTAAGAAAATAAGAATTCTATAGTAGTATCAACGAGATTTCTCAAGTGCGATATTGGAACTACTTGACATGTTAGAGAAAGACAAGGTATTTAATTTTGTTATTGGATTGAAACCTTGGGCACGCAATGAGGTGAAGAGGGAATATATCAAGACTCCAGAAGAGGAAATTGTTGTGGTTGATAGACTGATATACCATTAAGATGAAGGGACTGACGAGAAGAAAAATAAGTCTCATAAACCGAAAGAGAAGACTACAAAATAGGAGTATTCAAGATTGATTGGAAATTCGAAATCGAAGAAACCTCTGAAGTGTTGGTTGTGCAAAGAATATCACATGGTGAAGAACTTTAATTCAAGAACAGTAGTGGAAACGATAACAAAATCTGTTGTGAATAAGAAGAGAGAGGAACCAGTGTTTGGGTTGATGCAGGTATTGGGAGCTGCAACAGCAGTGGAATTTGTCCCTAGACGTGATCCTGAAAAGAATAAACTGCAGTATTTAGATATGAATATTGGATAGGGTACACTACTCACAATGGTGGAAATTTGTACGACTCACAACTTCATTAGGGAAGAAGCTGCAAGGAAAATTTGATTGAAGTTCAGACCAATCCAAGCTCGATTGAAAGTAATAAATTATCCTTTGGATCATGTTATTGGTATTGTTGAGAATGTGCAGGTACACATAGGGGAGTGGCATGGAAATGTTGAATTCATGGTTGTACAGATTGATGATTATTAAGTTGTGTTGGGGATTGAATTTATGAAATAATATGAGGCTATGATGGTGCCACATATAAAGAAGTTGTACATTTACGACTGATGGGAGGATGACCCAATAGGCATTCGTACTATGGCAGCTGGATTTAAATTAACAATGATGAATGTGGAGAACATTAAGCGGTATGGAGAAATATATGATAGGTTGTCTATTGCAGAGAAAAAACTCATAGAGAAACCACGGGTTATGAGATCATTATCTAATAGTATCCTCGATTTGAAAGGTAGGCTAGAGGTAGTGGAAGGAAGAAAAGATGAAGAACTAGACATTCAGGGAGAAAGTCTAGAAGCATACATGTAGAGATTGGAAGAGCAAGATCCAGATAGGTGGATTGAGTTGTTGGACAAGGATGATGGAGAGCCATCAACCTCCACATACTCCTCCTCTTCTTATATTGACATGGGGATGAGGCTCATTGTATTCTACTCATGGAAATGAGTCCTCTTGACATAATGAGTAGGGTTGTGGGGTGAGATGGACATGATTGATAGTGGGATGCTTTGATATTCATGATGATGTAGGAGGCATGCATTCTTGTGGAGGTGATGTTACAATTGGATTAACTACCCAACTAATCACCATAAGAGGGGGATCCAACACATGATATTCTTGTATAATTACAACAAATTTGGAGCATGGAGAAGGTAATAGGTGCAGCTATCTAGAATTTGACAATATAATTGAGCCTTCAGGAGGTTCATATGATATATGGAAAATTTGGGGACAAGGACATCTAGATGTTGGAGATAGTGACACTTTGTGATGATATGATGGTGTTGTCGAGGATGAAAACATTTTTAGAGTGGTGGAGGATGTTAGGAATTCCAATCGAGAGTCGTGTGACCGAGTTGTGTCAGGCGCGCCCATGTGCGACGAGCGCCTGTATTGACCAACTCAGGTGGAGTGCGCGAATTGGAGTGTCATGCAGATGTGCAACAACAGGTACACAGATAGCGGGCACGCTGTGTTGGCAAGCGTCCACCCATAGAAACGAGTGGGCGAGTCATGGTAGCATGCACGGTGGACGGGCGAGTTGTGCATGGTGGACGTATTGGTGTGTTGGGCAAGGGAATTTCGGGAGACCCAAGTCGAGCGCCCAGGCGAGCACACACCTTAGGCGGGCAGATGTGGAGACCTTCATGTAGAGTCGGGTGGAGGGTTGAACAAGTTGACTCGAGACATGGCAACCAAGGGATGGGTAGTAAAAATGTGTTATGGTGGTTGAGTCGATATGTAGGAGCATGGGCAGGTCGACCTAAACATCGACCAACCAAACCCATGGTAGAATGGCGAAGGGACATGACTATTGGAGGTTGAGTCCATGACATACTCATATAAATGGAGGCAGTGCGGAAAACTTATAACAATCATCATCGAACATCGAATCATCTGAACTTAGCGCATTCGAGCAAGGCAAAAGTGAACAACGAAGAGCCGAACGAGCTAGGTAACGAGCTGAATTTAAGGGCGCAAAGACTGAGTTTAGCCGCACTGAAGTTTGGGGTTCCCACAGCTGAGTAGCCCGAAGAACAGGTTGGGCGAGTCAGGTTCTCCTCCACGACGCAGTGGGCGTTTAGACCCATAGTTCAGAGTACAAGTGAGTCGGGTCACATACAATGTGCAACCTGTAGCGTGTAGCAGTGAGGTGTTGCATGAGTTGCAGACCCGTGACAGGTAGGTTCAGGCAGAGGGCATACTTTGGTGACCCATGTGACTTGAGGCCACTATGGTGGACCTACAGGGAGGGTATCACCATGGGAATTTCAGTGGAATTCTGAATAGGTACAGATAGTTCAGGCACGTAAGCATGTAGGTTAATATGTCCAGGTCACCAGTGTGCAGAAAAGGTCGCTAGTCGAACGTCCAGTTTGGGCAGTGTGCAGAAAATGTCAAAACGTGAACGTAGCTAGTATTGGATTAACACGACAGATGTAGAAGTGTGCAGGCCGAGTTGCAGGTTGGATGACTTATGTAATTGTATTTGTAAAATACTGAAAAACTTCTATATTATCATTGTTAGGCAGACTTTACAAGATTTTCTCCTCCCAAGTATATATGGGTCTATTTGGGTGTTGATGAAATACTAATTGAAAGATCGATATGTTATTTTTTTGTATTGGTAAAAACACTTGAAGATAAAATTGGTTAAGTGTTGCGATAGGTGTATTCCATATGCTATAATATTGGTGAAAAGAAAAAGTATAGTAGTGTTGCACCCACCATATGTGGTTGAAAGAGTACCACAAGTATAGGGTCGTGACAACCGAGGTGCCAACTTGGCACATGACCCAATCCTCAACGAGCTCTTCTTGGGCTTGATGCGTAAGTACAGATGCTCCCCAACCTGAAACTCCTTGAATGCTTCGTTTTGATCAACATAACTCTTTTTCCTACCATTTGCTACCTTTGAATTCCTTTTAATAACCCGCCTCTCCTACTCCATCTCTGCCAACATATACAGTCCAATCAACACCATGTTCACTGGATCACTCCAGTTGATAGGAGTATGACAGCTCTGCCTATAGAGAGCCTCAAATGGACTCATCTTCAAGGATTCTTGATGCCCATTTTTATAAGAAAACTCCTCCAATGTTAGATACTCTTCCCACTTCCTTTGTTGATCTATGACATACATCCTTAACATATCCTCAAGGATCGTGTTAACCCTCTCTCTCTACCCATATGTGTGTGGATGATAAGTTATACAGAAAGCTAGCTCCATCCCCAAGCCTACAAATAATCTTCTTGGGACTTCCATGCAACCTCATCATCTTCGTGATGAAGATATGAGCCACTTCACTAGCTTAATTAGTAGACTTTACCAGAATGAATTGAGCTATCTTACTCAGCCTGTCATCCACAACCATGATGGATTCATGCTTCCTCGATGTCCTTGGAAACCTTATAATGAGGCCCATGAAAATGAAATCCCATTTCCATTTCATAATCGAAATAGGCTGCATCAAACAAACTATATGTTTTCATTCATCTTTCACCTGTTGGTAGTCCAACCACTTAGCAACAAACTCAACCAACACTTTCTTCAAATTCGACCAATAATAGAACTTCTTAAAAAATTTCAAAGTCTTCTGGTATCCTGGGTGGCCTGAATATGGCTTGACATGAAACTATCTGAATACGATTTTTTGAATTACAAGTTTGTTTTCTTGGGTGGATTTGAATTTTACCTACAGGCACCCGAATATTGTGTGCAATATGGAGATTAGTTTATAACTTCCTTCAATATTATAATTCATAATGTTTTAAAAATTGATCTTTTTGCTCTCATGATCATCCTTCCTATCTATTGATCACGGTATCTAGTTCATTGATAGCTGTTAAATTGATACATGCATACAATCAAGAACGAGCTCCTTGAAAGCTAGGTACAACACAAGACTTTTATGTTATTTGAAGCACAATATGTGTTCTATTACTGTTGTCCCCTCCCTAAAATACATAGAAGAAAATATTAAATGATACCATGATTCTAGCATATTACCAGTATGCTTGTTCTATAGAATGATATTTTGTTATGTATATGTTGCACCTTGCAAATTGTTTCAAGAAGCAATCAAGTAGCGTAAGTTGGCCATCTTATCTGACCCATTTGAAGTCAAGATAAATGAAAGAGGTAAGGGTTACCAAGAAATTGAGGAAAGTTGTATCTTTTCTTTGCTTCACTTATTAACAATTGAATATGGACTTTAAGAGAAATGGGAAACTTTCTTTGGAAATCGCTTGGAAACTAAGGAATAGAATGGTCTTCAGGGTCAAAATTTGAAAAATGGTTTACCGAGTAAAAATGGGAAACTTTCTTTCGAAATTGCTTGAAAAAACGCATGGTCTTCAACGTTGGAATAACACTGAACATTTCACTCATGCGATGGTTTTAGTAGTGCAACTAAAGTATTTGAGATGTTTTTTTTCTTGGGTGGGTTACTATAAATATTTTCCCATCAAATTCAAACGTTGTTGGCCTCCATGTGATTAGATATAGTTAGGAACATCAACTCCATTTTTAATTTGAGATAGAATATCTTAGGGAAGAGAAAGTTAGATGCAGGAAATGAGACTCGAGAGTGGACAAATTTCATGGAATCATAGAAGCTAGTGAACCTAATTCGAAAGTTGGTTTATTTTGAGCAAGAGAGTTAGTGTTCAAAAATTAAAATCACTCTATACGAGAAACATTGGACTATTTTTTAAGTTAGTTTAGTTTGCAAGCTAGGTTATTTTGGATCCTTACTTCAAGTAGCTCGAAAAAAAATAGAGTTCGTTTGCATTCCTATGTTGAATCGTGATTGCTCGTTGTAATCTATCCATTAGGGCTTTTATTTCCACATTTGATTTCGAGGTAATTTTTTTTGGAATTGTTAATGATTCGAGAGTGTGGTTCAATTTAATGTATCATTGTTAAATAAATAAAATTAAAATATTTGAAAAAAATAAATTTATTTCATTTATAAAGTTAACTTTATAAATAGTTGTTTGATTTTTGGTCAACTAATCTATTTATTCATGGTTTGCACAAAGAATCTAACGCGTTTATCCTTGCGTGTGGCAGGGGCAGGCAAGCATAATAAGGTGTGCACAGTCTGGACAAGATAATGCGACGCTCAGAACTCCTGTCGCAGAGCGGACTTGTTACCCAACCGGATTATTCAAAAGACTTTCACATAAATTTAGTGAAACGAAATTTTGGAATTCGATGAATCTTTTATAAAAAAGGTGAGTGGCGTGGAGTATCTATACTATATAACTTCTTTAATCATGTGAATGTGAAAATTCAGACTATCACCCAGATTCCTATGAAGATTATAACATATTTTATTACCTTAAACAGAATAATTCGAAGTCCCAAAGATCCTTATCTTACGCAGATTAAAACCATCTCTGATAATGTGTTCCTCTCCTCCAGCATTCAGGGACATACGCAGTGGAAAAGGATAGTGACGTCATTGTCCCAGGTCACCATGACATCATCTGGGCGTCTAAGGAGGCAAGTTGTTGAGGGCAGAGTGCTTGGAGGGGCCGCGGGATTCATATCGAGGACGCAACAAATAATGAATATTAACCTGGTTGAGTTTTTATATCGACGCAGGGTTTGGTTTATCATAATTAAGTTAATCTTTTTATTAATGTCTTTTTAAAGTTGCAAGTTGGGTTTTTATATCGCCGGGGGGTTTGGTTTATAATAATTAAGTTAATCTTTTTGTAAATGTTTTTTTTTTTTAAGTTGTAAATTTGATAATTTGATATCTTATATATTATTTTTTATTAAAAATAAAATTTAAAATAAAAATACGTTTGATTGTATGTTCGTTATAAGACTTTAAATGATGGTAATTAATGTTTTTTCAAACGTAGTCAGATTAAAATATATAAATGTGTATCAAATTGTGGCCTAAGTTTGTGTTAAACTTTAATATTTAAGATATGCATTTTAAATTCATAAATTTATAAGAATTTATAAATATACTTAAATAACCCAATAAACCTACCATATAACTTAGTTGATATATATATATTTTTTAAAATATTATTTTAAATTAGACATGTTTATTCTAAATTCAATGTTGTTTTAATTATAATAAAGTTAATTTAAATTTGAGTTATACTTTAATATTTTGGATGTACATTCTATATTAATAAATTTATAAGAATCTATACCTGCGTTTATATAACATAACAATAAAAAAAAATACATAATTATATTTTAATAAATATTTTTATTAATTTTTTTGAACACTTATTTTATAAACTTATAAAAATTTATACATGTGCAAGTCTCGGAAGTGACGATTGACGCTATGTGATTCATTTCACTAGTTTCAATCCCACTTCTTCACCCCTGTGAGCATCACCCGATGCAATGAGTGCTAAGTGGACTATTCAAAAATCATGAGAAATTAGTCAGTTACGACTACCTCTCATGGAAATGGTCATAGATGAATGACTAAATTAACGCAGTTGAATCCCAAAAATGATATCTAATCTATACATGTATTTATATAAGATAACAATTAAAAAAAATCCATAATTATATTTTAATAAATATTTTTATTAAATTTCTTTAAACACCCATTTTATAAATTCAGTTGATATTTATTTTTTCTAAATATGATTTTAAATTCATATTATTATATTAATAACAACGTTATTTCTAATTTGGATATTATATTATTATATTAATAACAAGGTTATTTCTAATTTGGATATTATATTATTGTTTATAAATTTCATATAAATTTTTATATGATTTTTGGTTTTAATGATTACAATAACATGATATTATAGTAAAACAAGCTAATTTACAAGTATTTAATGTCTTTTGTGAAATTAAAATTTATTTTTTGTGAAATTAAAATTTGTATAGCTGGTTACTTTAGTATTGATATGATCTACTATTGGATGGTGCCAATCAGGTTTAGAAATTCAAACTTTTCAAAATATTTTTAGTCCAAACTCTAACCCTCTTAGTTATATAAGGAAGTCTTAAAACAGTAATTGGGCCTCCTCGAGGGCTTATTATAATCAGATACATACAAAAATGATGCTAAGGACTAACAAAAAAACCATCATGAGGAGTGATCAAAGTGAATGGCTTCTAATTGGATGGGCTCCTTGTGGCTTCCAAGAGAGTAACCTCATTTTGGAGGGAGATCCATGTGCTTTTCAATGTGTCCAAGCCTTCTGTCTATAGTTTCCAATTACCTTGACATGCAATCCATGGATATAAACATGTCTTCTCTCGTTGCATTTCTATCAAGGAAAACCTTGGCAAGAAGGAATTTGAGGTGCCAGTAGATGTCCACAATGTACATATATTGGTTGTATCTTCCCCTAGTGTGGCTAACATCATGTACCCACTCTGCAACCTCAGCTAGCACTTCAAAATAAGTGAGGTTGCATTTCTAATATGTCAGTTGTTCCACCTAATTCAATTTATGTTAAATGAGTTGTGGGGTCAATCCCCCAAACTTGGTCATTGATATTTTTTCTCTCAGTTAGGCTTTGCTTCATCCAGATTCCTGGTAATAAGCTACACCCAGGAAGACCTTATCACATTGACATGACATATATTCTTACTTGAACTAAGAAATTGAGACCGCAAAAGTGGGTGGCCTGGGGGTCAGAATTTCTGAAAAAACTTGAGGGAGGGAGTGAAGGGTCTACTGGCTTGGACAAGGAGTTGAGGCTCCTTTTCTGAAATCATTGTCACATATTCAATGGGAGCTATCAAACCTACACCTAAGGGAAAGCTATGTGGTAACCCACTACAAAGAATTATAGACCACACAAAAATAACCATAATGAGAGTTACAAGAAAATGCCTAGAATAGTAAACAATAAACCTGTTAAGAGTGGTGCAAACACATTCGACACTACTAACATAATGAGTGGAGTGAGGGAAGAATGATCCTTTGGTCACTGTTGTTTCCTTTTCCCTCCTACAATTTATATAAGGAAGTCATCAAGAAACCACAAAGGTTGGCTAACAATGCCAAACTATATGTCCAATTATGCTACCATAGTTTACATTATCTTAGAATGGTGATAAGGTAACAGGTCCATAATCCTAAAAAATTTCTACCTAGTAAAGATATGACAAAGCCGAGGAGGAGTGTTTTCTTGATATTCAGTCAGAGAGTTGAGAATTGTTTAGAGATAACGTAGAAAACAAGGCATAATAAAGATGCGCAATAGAGTGCTAGAGCTAAATTCCTTGGCATGCCCTTCAAATAATAACGAATTAATGGGGTATAATGACATGATAGGCCTTGCAAGTAAGTCGTGTGTCATTGCAAATATGAAGTTGATTTGAAAGATATAGCGTCACATCGAGCAACAAATGGCGGAATGAAAGAGAAGCTCTCATCATGTGATACATATCCCTTGCATGTACTTTACGAACCATTATTAAGACATGCTGCCATGTCCCCTGAGTATGTGGTTGGCTGAGTTTAATAATAAAATCTAAATACATCTAAATATAATATTTTTCAAAAAATAAATTTAATTTATATATTTTAAAATTATTTAATTTAAAAAAAAAATTAATAACAAAATTATTTAGATATTAATAATATTTCTTTTTTTAAAAACTTTTTTATATATTTTATATTAATATTTATTATCATTTTATAAATTAATACTTATTTTATAAAATATTTAATTACATAATATACTTTAAAAATTTATCTCTATATTTTATTATAAAATAAAATAAAATAAAAATAAATAAATAATAATAATAATACAATCTAAATATCACTAATAAGTCAAAACATCTGACCTATGCTATTTCGCTCATCACTTGATTTTCTTAATGGTTGAACTCTTACTATAAATATAGCAATAGATTCCCACCCATTAATGCCCATACATATTTTGAAATATCTCATCTATCCTTATAGGAAGTAGTCACGAAGATTCTATTCACAAGAGTCTCCATCCAGTCTTGGATATAAAATTGTTCATAGTACATTGTTACTAATTTCACTGTAAACCTTTGCAGTTAATTATGCCTCCAATAATGTTGTTGAGGTGGAAATGATAAGCACGAAGGCCACCGGGGGCTCCATGAGTGTTTTGGTTTCATTTCTTGGAGTCAACGTGGGAATGGAAGTGTTGCTGAATACAATAACATTGAACTTCTGTTGTGGGCCTCACAACATGACGATGCTCACTAGAAACACGATGCTCTATCCATACATTCATATCCCAAGGAACACAACTTCTTGTTGGGATTTTATCACCAATTTATATAAGGTGTAGTATATATATTATTTAAGATGATTTGATGCAATTTTATAAAGTAAATAATTTCAAAAAATATATAAAGTTTTAGGTTATAAAATTTGGTATACTTTGTAATATATTTAAATTTCCACCAAATTTAATCACTGCGACTTTGGTGAAAACCATTTTAAATAGGTACAAGTGGACATATATCTTACATTAGCACATCGAGCTTCAAGATATTTATGCAAATTTAGAAAGAGAGAGATAGGTTCAAAATTTGTTACTTTTATAAGATTCCATAAAATTTACTTTTGAAATGGGCATAAAAGTGTTTAATTTACGTACGTAATTGAATTGTGAGTCAAACCGCATGTTAAGTGGTGCATGCAATTCATTAAGCCCTTCAAAAAAATCTTTATATTCCTGTCTTTTTGTATCGTAAGTTTGATTTTTTTAGTGAATTATTGGCTATGATACAGTTCGTTGTTGTTCAAGCTGAGAACCTTAAATTCTACTTAGCTTAATTTGGTTCGTGGCCATTGAATTTTGAAACATTGAATTTTATGTGTGAAATTATTTGTGTAGTGGGTTCCACCACGGCCTTAACAATAGTCGAAGAATGCATGCCAACGATTTGACGGCAACTCTTTTAAAGTCAATGTCAATGCTCATTTTGCTTCTACTGCTCTCGTTGGGTTGGCTGATGGACTTTTTTTATGATTACTATCTACTTTTCATATTATAATATCTTAATTTTAATTTATAAAAATAATATAATATTAATTTTTTATTCCTATGTTAAAATAACTTTATTTTTTAAGATTCAGATATTCTAATATGAATTTAATTTTTTTTATTTTTAAAATTGATATTTATTATTAAGTATATTTATTAATAAATTAATAAATTATTTTTTTAATTAATAATTTAAATATACTTTTATTTTATATTTTTTTATTAATTTTATTTTATTTTTTATTATTATTGTATTTGCTATATGTAAAATTAGTTTATAGCTTAAGAAATCACTAACTTTTAATATAGCTAAATATATATATTTTTAAATGAAAATCAAATTTTAAAATTAAACATCTTTAACTTCTCTTTTACCCACTATAAATATTCCATGTTTTGAATATCCTTTCCACCCATCATAAATACTTCATATAATTAAACTCAAAATTAATTAAACTTATTTTTTTAAATATAAGTTAAACGTTTTAAAAAAATACAAATTAAATAAGAATTTGTAAAAATAATAATTATATAACAATTATATATATATATATATATATATATATATAAAGAAAAGTAATTTTGACCACAATGATAATGAAAAACATCCATTAAAACTAAAATTCATTTTATAATATTTTTAAAAACTTAGATATTACTTAAAATTATATATATATATATATATAGAGAGAGAGAGAGAGAGAGAAAGTCAGGAATAATCATATTTTTGTAAGTTGAAAGATGGAGAAAGTTGATAATGTGACAAATTTTTTGAATTCAGATATTATTTTATCTGTATTTTGTAAAATGATCTATTTTCTCTCTTTTAATGATCTAATTAAGATGGAGCATCTATATGCCATCTTAGCTTGAGTTTAAAGTATTTTTGTTTTTGGAGAGCTTGGTGGGACTACATCTTCATCATGTCTGGTGACTTTACATCAAAGAGTGCCCTAACTTCTAAAAAAAACTTCTAATCTTTCATTTTATTTAACATCTTTGAGCCAAGAGGCACATTGTAAAGCCCAATATGCGGGAGATGTGTAAGTAAGTACGAAGTCAAAATAAAAAACTAAAGAAAATTTAAAAAATAAAATCTAAATAATGTCGACTTAAACAATAACTTACATAACCATATAAATTAAAAAAATTAAAAATAAATTTAAACAATATAAATTTAAAATATGAAGAGTTTTACTAACACTCAAAAAAGAGATATGGTAAATAAATAAAAATAAAAATAAACAAGATCTATGGTAAATAAATAAAACCTCTTTTATACTTCCTCAAGAGTTATGGTAAATAAATAAAAATATAAATAAACTAGAGGTATGGTAAATAAATAAAACCTATTTTTATATTTACTCCATAAACCTCTTTATATTTAAAAAAACTGAAAAAAATAGGTTTTATTTAGGTGAAGCCTATGGGCCAAATACCATGGGTCAAATACCATATTTATAAAAGAGGTATAAAGAGGTAAGTTAAATAAATAAAAATATATCAAATAGGAGTATAAATCAACATCTTATTATATATGAAGCCTATGGGCCAAATACCATGACAAAATTATTAGTAATACCATGCAAAAAAAAAAAACACTATTAACCTTAACATTGATACTAAAATTTATTATTATTATTATTATTAAATCTAATATTCATATTAATATCTTATAATATTAATATTATTAAATTTAATAACTTTGGATTAATCCCATACTAAATTTGTTATATTATAATACAAATTAATATATCGGGATATATATATATATATATATATATATTAACTCTAGGTATATATGGGAGGGAAGAACAAAGACATATGATAAATGTGGAGAAATAGGGGGAATGACAAGGGAGATATGGAGATAAAGTGAAGGAGAGGGGAGACGAGGAATTAATAGAGAGAGGGGGAGAGGAGTGAGAGAGGTGGAGAAGGGTAAGAGAGGGAGAGGGAGACATAAAGATGGAGGTGGGAGAGAAAAGGAGAGAGGGAGGGAGATGGACAGAGGATTGGAGGGTAGAGAGAGAGATAGAGAGAAAGACAATGAATGGGGAAGAGAGATGTATGTAGGAGAGAAATGGAGAGGGAGGAAGGATGAGAGGAAGAGGAGAAGAGAGGGAGGGATAGAAAGATGGAGTTGGAGGGGGAGAGAGGGTGGGAAGAAGAAAGGCATAGAGAGTTATAAGTGGAGAGAGAGGGCGTGACAAGGGAGAGATGGAGAAAGAGTGTGTATGTGTAGGGGTGAGATAAAGAGACATAGAAGGAGTGATGGAGAAAAGGGGGGAGAGAAGGACACATAAGAAGAAAGGGATGGATATAATAACATAATTGGAGAGAGAGAGAGAGAGAGGGAGGTGAGAAAAGGAGAGGGAGGAAGGACTTGAGAGAGAGGAAGAGAGTGATGGGGTAGATATATATATATATAGAGAGAGAGAGGAAAATAGATTGGACTTGATAGAGAGAGTGGAGAGAGGTAGGGAAAGAGAGATGGAGAGGGAGGGTTAGATAGAGGGAGGTATGAAGAATTACATAGAGAGTGAAAGCTGGAGAGAGAAGGAGAGGGAGTGATAAGGAAGATGCAAAGAGAGGGAGAGAGGATAGCAGGAGGGAAGAGAGATAGAAGCGGAGGAGAGGGAGGGAAGGGGAAGAGAGAGAGGGAGGGAGAGGAGAAGAGAGTGATAGATAGATAGATTGGATAAAAAGAGTGTATGTTTTGGGGTTGATATAGAGAGATAGAGGGATACAAAGATATAGATTGAAGGTGAGGAGAAAGAAGAGATAGATGGAGAGAGAGAGGGAGGGAGGGACAAAGAGATTGATAAATATGGAGTGAGAGAGTGTGTGTGTTTGTGGGGGTGAGATAAAGAGACAAAGAAGGAGAGATGGAGGGATATATATATATATATATATATAAGGGGGAGAGAGGGAAGAGTATTTCTTGCAATAGGTGTATTGATTTCAGTGTAGATGTTGATTTCTAATCCTATTTGATTGTTCTACTTGATGCATTAATTTCAATATAGATGTTTGTTTCTAATTATATTTTATTGCTTACACAAAATGCATTGATTTCAATATAGATGATTTCTAATGCTATTTAAATTTTTTCACTAAAGGAATTGATTTGAGTGTAGATGTTGATTTCTAATCCTATTTGATTACTTGCATTAGATGCATTGATTTGAGTGTAGATGTTGTTTTCTAATATTATTTGATTTCTTTCATTAGATGCATTGATTTCAGTATATATGTTGACGTATTATTTTATGTAATTGGGTGTACGATGGTACATTAATTTTAAATTCATTGGATTAATAGTGTGCATTGATTTCAGTGTAATCACAAAAAAAATATTGACAATGTACATTGTTTTTGTGTTATAGTAATTAAACCTATTAATATTGGAGAGCAATATAGAAACCTTTTCATGTAATCGATATGAAAATATCACAAAACTAACCAGGGTGACAATAAGAATAGTAGAAGAAAATAGTTTGAGATTGATCACAATGAAGCCTATTTGTATCTGACTATGTTCTTATTATTTACATTTTTCATTATTATTATTTTGTCACTTTGGGTTCAAATTTTTTATTTCATCAGTTTTCATTATTAAAGTTATTTTACAATATTTATCATCTCAAAAAACTAAGGTAATTGAGCAAATTTAAAATTAAAATGCCTTTATAAATATCAAACATTTTTAATGTAACTAAGAAAATTTAAAATCAAAATGCCTTGATAAATCTCAAACATATTTAGCATATTTAAAATGGTTATATTAATATTATATGTATTTAAATATTATTTATAAAACTAATCACATGTTCTTCATATTATCTATCGATTTTCCTTAGCCGCACATGACTGAAACCAACCTGGATCTATCTTAACTCTTGATCTATGAAGGCTTAGATCCATCTTAACTCCTGTCTATCAAGCCAGGCATCAAATCTCTTGAGGTGCAAACCTTTCCTCAAGTTTTGCACTCAAAAAAGAGGTTTGCACCCTGAGAGATTTGATCCCTCCTAATAGATCCCGAGTTAAGATGGATCTGGGCTAGTCTTATACTTAATTATACTTACTAACATTATAGATCCCGAGTTAAGATGGATCTAGGGTAGTCTTATACTTAATTATACTTACTAACATTATATGTAATCATTCTAGACCCATCTTAACTTTGAATCAACCAAAAGTTCAGAGAAATCACATATCTTTTAACTCAAAAAAGATTTGTATCTCAAATTGTAAACACTTATAAATCCAAAGTTAAAATGGATATAAATTGTTTTAATCATTAATATTAATATTAATTATAATTATAATTATTAATTTAATTTAATTTTAATTTTTTTTAATATTAACCAAGTCAAAATATTAAACAATACATTACAACATCACTATTATACTAATAATTAAAAATATAATAATAATATATATTTCTATTAAATTTTATGTTAAACAATACTAATTATTACTCAGTAAATTACTTCATTAAATCAAAATTGGTTAAAACTTTGTAAACTGAACCGTACATACTTAAATCTGAAAGTCTTTTCTTAACACTCGACGAACATTAAATACTTTCATTTTACTTATATACTTTTTTATATACTTTGTATCTATTTATCTTAAAAAAAATTTGTTTCTGTTACACTAAGATTTACATTTTTTTATATACTTTGTATTTATATTAAAATAAAGGAGTGTTTTCTTTTGCACTAACATAATAATGTCAGCTGTGAGCTCATCCATATGTAAAAAATGAACATTTGAGTTGCAAGTGGAATCAAACAAACACAATATTGATTTTTATTGTGTAGCCCCAAGTTGTGTTGGGTGTATGTTGTTGGATATAATTAGGAATATGATGTTTTAGGTTTTAGTCGGTAAAATAAGACATTATTGTAATCAACGTTTTCATTTTTAAAATAGTGAAACATAGGGGTTGAAACTAGCAATCACATATTAATAAACCTTTGTTGACTTAAATTACACAAACAGAACACAACTCAGAATTGTGAGACAAAGCTCACTGACGAATTGAATTCCACTGCACAATTACATTACATTTATATAGCAGATTGCACTCACCTAATCTTCCTGAAGAAGAGGAAACAAACCTAAATACATGGAACCAATTTCTAAATAAACACTCTCGTTCAACAACTCAAAACTAAATCTATTTCTGCATTAATCTAGATTATTCTCACATCCTCCCTTAATGGAGAAATGGATTTTCTACAATACCTAATTGACTTCTAAAAACTTCAAATTTGATTTTACCAAGAGGCTTAGTAAATATATCAGCCATATTATCCCTGGTATTACAAAATATTAATTCAATTTCATTTGACTCAATTTTCTCACGTACAAAGTGGTATTGTAACTCAACGTGTTTTTTTCTAGCATGATAAATTGGATTATGTGCTAATTTGATAGCACTTTGATTATCACAATTGATGCATGTTGAACCACTTTGCGCCTCTTCAAGATCTGCAATAATTCTCCACAACCAAATAGCTTCACAGGTGGCATTGGTCAAAGATTTGTACTCTGATTCTGTTGACGATAATGAAACAGTGGGCTGTTTCTTACTACTCCAAGATACGACCCCTGATCCTATATGAAATGCATAGCCAGAGGTAGATCGTCTGTCATCTGGATTTCCTACCCAATCTGAATCAGAAAAACCTGTCAGTGCAACATCAGATTCATCAGTATACATAATACCTAAATTGACTGTTCCTTTTAAGTATCGGAGAACTTTCTTTGCAGCATTCCAGTGATTTATTGAAGGCTTAGCCATGAATTGACTAAGGACACTGACTGAGTATGCAATGTCTGGTCTGGTAGTGGTGAGATAGTTCAGACTTCCCACCAACTGATGATATAATGTTCCATCTGCCTCTTTAGTTCCATCTTCTTTGTACAACTTTGCATTTTGTTCTAAGGGAGTTGACATAGCTTTGCAATCACTCATATTGAACTTTTTAAGAATTTCCTTTGTATATTTGCTTTGAGTGATCAATGTTTTACCAGGCTCTCTCCATACCTCAATTCCTAAACAATAATGCAATTCACCCAAATCTTTCATTTCAAATTCCTGTGACAACTGAACTTTAATTTCTTCAATTAACTTGTAAGCACTGCCTGTGATAATGAGATCATCCACATACAAAGATATTAAAGCAACATTTCCTTTTTCATCTTTCTTAACATACAAGTTAAGATCATTTTTGCTTTTCACAAACCCATTCTAAAGAAATAAGGTATCAATCTTTACATACCATGATCTCGGCGCCTGTTTCAAACCATATAAGGCTTTTCTTAACCTGCAGACTAGATGCTCCTGACCCTGTTTGACAAACCCTTCAGGTTGAACCAAATAAACTTCTTCCTTTAAATCACCATTGAGAAAAGCAGATTTGACATCCAATTGATGTATATTCCAATTATGTTTTGTAGCTAAGGCAATCAGTAATCTAATTTTATTCAATTTAGCTACTGGTGCAAAAGTATCTTCATAATCAATTCCCTCCTGTTGAGCATATCCTTTTGCAACTAATCTCGCCTTAAATTTATCAATGCTACCATCTGCTTTAAATTTAGATTTATACAACCATTTGCTTCCAATTGGAACTTTTTTTTCAGGAAGTTCCACTAATTCCCATGTTTGATTTTTTATAAGAGAGGCATATTCATAATTCATAGCATTTCTCCATTGTTCATGTTCTTTAGCTTGTTCATAATCAACTGGTTCTACAACAATCATGATATTAGACATCAAGGCATAATCTCTATACCTTGCAGGAAGCTAGGTTTTTCGGGTTGACCTTCTTGGTGCTACAATACCTGTTGGAGTTCCATCCATGATTCTTCGGCTTTGAGGTGAATCTCCCTCTCGTGATGACTCACTGCTGCTGGATGTGCTCATACTGCTCTCATCCTGATCTTGAACCTGTACTTGTACCTGTTCCTGTTCCTGTTTAACCAAAGTACCAAGTTTGACATGAGCATCATTAGATATATGCCATGCATCATTCTGTGTATCACATTTATCATCCTGCTCATGAAACACCACATCTCGACTTGCAAACATTTTATGTGTACTTGGATCAAACAATTTATATGCTTTCTGATCTGTACAATTCCCAATAAAAAAACACTTGATTGACTTGGCATCAAGCTTTCTTTTGTTAGCCTTAGGAATATGTGCAAAGGCAGTACATCCAAAGACTCTTAAATGACTGACATCAGGTTTGTATCCATGAAGACTCTCAAAAGGTGTTTGAAAAGCTAATTGCTTAGTGGGACATCGATTCTTCAAATAAACAGCAGTAATAATGGCTTCTGCCTAGAAACCATTAGAGTTGTTCTTACCTTGAAGCATACTGCGAGCACACTCCACCAGTGTTCTATTCCATCTCTCAGCAACACCATTTTGCTGAGGGGTATGAGGTACTGTAAACTGTTGTTGGATCCCATTAGATTTACAATAGCTGTTAAATGTGCCTGACTTATATTCACCCTCTTGATCAGATCTGAGTATTTTAATGTACTTACCTGTTTTTTTTTCAATCATAGTTCGGAACTCTTTAAAATACTCAAATATATCACTTTTCCTTCGAATGAAATAGACCCAGGTATACCTAGATCTATCATCAATAAAAATAACAAAGTATGATGCACCACCAAGAGACCTAGTTTGCATAGGTCCACATACATCAGTGTGAATTAATTCAAGTATATCATATTGTCGTTTCTCGGTATGAACAGGAAACTCTTCTCTATGCTGCTTACCAAGTGCACAAGCTTCGCATGGTAAATGTTCACACTTCATAATAGGAAGACCTTCAACCATTGATTTCCTTTGCAACAACGATAAATCATTGTAATTTAGGTGCCCATACCTGTGATGCCATAACTCTGTTGTTGATGTCTCTTTGGATGTCAATGCAACATGGCGCTTTACTGTCACATCCAATTTATATAATCCTCCAACCCTAGTACCTGTAGAAACAACCCTGTAGTGGTCCTGAACATCTTTCACAATACACCACAATTTACCAAATTCCACTTTTAAATGATTATCAATGATAGTGGAAACAAATATCAAATTCTTGTTGAGAGCAGGTACATACATCACATCATGAATCTGTCTCATTTGTCCATTAGGTAAGTACACATTTATTATGCCATAGCCTTGGACTTTAAGTGACCTGTCATCTCCTAGGTAAATGTGTGTGCCATCAGATTTCTCATAATATTTATCATACCATTCTTTATTACAAGTCATATGTGCCGATGCACCAGAATTTATGAACCAAGCATTCTCATCATCAGTTTCAGCAGACAATGCAGCATCAGAAAGAAACAACTTAAGATTTTTAAATCCATCAGTAACTGAGGTGTCTCTGTTTATGAAATTTCCATTATGCCTTCTATGTCTTTGATTGGATTCATGATTCTTTCTTATATAGCAATATTTAGCTAGATGTCCAGGTTTTCCACAATAATCACATTCAATGTTCCTCTTAACATAAGAGTTAGGAGGTGACATACCTTTCTGCTTTGCTTGAAAACGACCTCTGTTCCTGTCCCATGGTCTCCCTCGGAATGATCTTTTACCTCTTGCAGTCAAAGCCAAATCAGAACCATTTGACTCCAATTCAAAATTTTTCATTCTTTCTTCTTATTAAAGAAGAATTCCAGCCAATTCTTCAAATGTAGGAGGTGTTGGTCTAGCTGAGCGTGCTGAAATAAAGACTTTATAGTCTTGGACTAAACCCTTCAAAGCAACAGTTACCAAATCGGTACTAGACACTTTTTCACCAATATCACCAAGCTTATCACTCAAGTCTTTAATTCGGGAAACAAAGTTGTTAATGCTTTCATTGGCTTCCATTTTGATAGATAGCAGCGTTGTTTTTAAAAATAAAATGCGGTTTGCATTAGTAGTTTCATACAAACCTTTGAGAGTGTCCCATGTCGCCTTTGAAGTTTCACAGTTCCGAATGTGAGGAATAATATTGTCCTTCACTGACATGCGTAGCAGCACCTTTGCTTTCATTTCTCGCTTATCCCAATCTGGACTGGCAGCAGGAGGTGTAGGCTTGGGCTCGTCACCTTTAACAATTGTCCAGAGATTGTATGCCTCCAGAACTGTGATCAGCTTAAATTTCCAATTTACATAATTTTCACCATCAATTTTGGTGGATTCATTTAAATAGGAATCAGCAAGAGGATTAGCCATTTCAACAATAATGACCAGCTTCTAAAGCCAAATGAATTTTATGCACACCTTGATCTTAAAGCCCACAAGGACAAATTAATTTTCAATAAAGTGCCAATGAAGCTTCATATAATAAAATCCATAAAAAAAAATCCTTTAAAAAGGTATTTTTTTTTTGTTTTCAACTAAAACTTCAACCAAACCTTTCACCTCTGTATTAAAATAATGGTCGCTTCCTCTAATATCATATGCCGTTCATAAAAAAGATGTGATTCTTGCTCAAATAAAAATAAAAGAAACTTTGACTTATCTTTCAAACTTCGATTTTCCCTACTACACGGTGGCTGCAATTTGAGTCAATTACAGGAACTAACATTCAGCTGGAGCGGACTTCTGGCTGCCACATTCTCAAGAGGATCGCTTTCACACACACACAATACAGCAAGGGGATCGCACTGCAAAGGCCATACACGCAGTCATACACGCACACTACAACAAGGGGATCGTGCTGCAATGGGATCACGTGGTCAGTTAAAACAGAAAACTACTCCTACCACAGTTGCTTTGAACATGAGTGAGATCTTCTGTCCGCCTGTGATGAGGAGTGAGCAGTAGTTCTGCTGCGGTGAACTGCCAGCGTATCCTCCA
This sequence comes from Pinus albicaulis, assembly GCA_034641835.2. Taxonomy (NCBI): domain Eukaryota; kingdom Viridiplantae; phylum Streptophyta; class Pinopsida; order Pinales; family Pinaceae; genus Pinus; species Pinus albicaulis. The sequence goes on from CM076579.1 coordinate 1,562,443,112, forward strand.
ATTCGTACTGTCTCAAGAGGGTGGAATGCATAGCATTAAGAAAAGCAGATTTCACACAGTAACCAGGGCGGAATGTAAGCCAGAGCTTACTCCAATACCCAACACTTGCAGACGTTGGCTGCTCTGATACCAACTTAAATTAAACAAACACAACAGAACTCAGAATTGTGAGACAAAGCTCACTGACGAATTGAATTCCACTGCACAATTACATTACATTTATATAGCATATTGCACTCACCTAATCTTCCTGAAGAAGAGGAAACAAACCTAAATACATGGAACCAATTTCTAAATAAACACTCTCGTTCAAAAACTCATAACTAAATCTATTTCTGCATTAATCTAGATTATTCTCACATGTTGTAGTTTCCGATGCAAACCACTTGCATTGCATTTGTTGACATAAAATATCTATATCTCTATTGTCTTGTAGTGGAATGGAATAATCCGATGCAAACCACTTGCATTTTATTTTCTGACATAAAATATTTATATCTGAATTGTAATGTAGTGGAATCTAAACAGACTTTATTATACCTCTAGAGTTGTCACCTGTCATGACTTCATAAATTGGTAAAATTAACTTTCATATTTTATAAATAGGAATGAAGCAGTCGAAGAATCTACTTAGTATTCAAATATTTTCAACACAAAATTGATATTAAAATAAGGTCTAGACAGTCTGGACATAACAATACGACAGTGAGTCGGGATTTAGCAGGAACCCCCAGTCACAAAGCTGACTTATTATTAGCCAACCGGATTATTCAAAAGGCTTTGACATATTTTTGTTGTGAAACAAAAGTTTGGAAGTTTCATTCTATTTTGACGATTTTTATAAAGATTCCGTTAGAATCGTTGTAACATGAAGTAACTATACTCCATAACTTTAATAATGTGAAAATTATGACCATGTCTCATGTTATCTTCAAAATCTAACTTAAATTAGCGTAGAAAGGAGTACTTCTAGAGATAATAATGCCACGCAGATTAAAAGGAGATCTCGTAATTTAGGGGCAGATGATAACGACAGTGATGTCATTGTACGAGGTCATTATGATGTCATCTGGGCTTTGTATGAGGCAGAGCATTTGAGGGTACCGTCGGATTTAGACCGAGGTTTATTATTGAAGTGGGGTTTGGTTTACGGGAAGTAAGTTATCATTTTAATAAATGGGTTTTCTTGGAAGTTATAAATTTGTTCAGCTCTATGTAGAAAAAATTGTTTTATTAAAGTTATGCTGAGTTTGATCTTGAAATTGTTTGAAATCTTATTTTTTGAAATTCTCTTTAATTCTATGAAAAGTCGGTTTTACGTATCTAGAAAATTTAGCTACCTCTTCTTTTATGATATATGAACCAACTCCAAACTCCGTCCACATACGTTGATTCTCATACTTCTTCTTCCATCAGGCTATTTGGACTAAACCTAAAGCCCTCGCCGTTAAATCTTTTGCTGGGCAGTGGATCGTGGAAGACGACAGTGGAAATACAAAGAAGCTGAACGCGGCAGAATTGGCGGAGTAATTCGCCGGATAATACCGTGTGACAGACAGGGTTGTATTAATTAAAAATTATAGTTTGATTGAGTTGAGAGATTCATCTATAATCAAGTATGAGGGACATGTAAGTATGTCATGTCCTCAAAAAATAATATAAATTTTTTTAGGGTTCATTAAACAAAAAACAAAAATTAAATAAACAATTAAAAATTTATTAACAAAACAATTATTTTAGTTGTTGATTTTTCACTTTTACTCTTGAAGTAATAAATACAATATTTAGATGTTTATCTTAAATAGTATAATTTTACACAAATAAAATGACTCAATATACATGTTAAGTAATTTTTATAATTCAAAAATGTCTGAAAAATTACACATTGTTTTTTGCACTTTAAAATAAGTTTGCTTCCTTTGATCTCTTGACTCATATTAAATCCATGCTTTAAATAAATCTATACTAATTTATATTTAATATGATGATAGACATACCTATTTCAACTTTTGTATGTAGTTTTGTAAAAAAAAATTCTTCTTTTTAATAAACGAAAAAGATTTAATCTCAACTAAATATTAATGTTTTGTCATATAAATCCTTTGAGATTGTGATTTCACTCCCACGATTAATCTTGCACATTACAAAAGAATTTAATAAATATTTGAAATGATAGTCTATGTGTTTCATTCCACACGACCGGTAGTTTACCCATCCTCGTACAAGGAACGTTGTATCGAAACACAGGGTCGCCTCTTGCCTCACTAATTAGGTGGCCACATTACGAATTCAATTAATTGTGATTTTAAGCAACATTACAATTTCACGGCAGTCGGGATATTAACCCATTTCGATTTCGCTTGTGCTGGATGGCAGTGGAGTTGTAGACATTAACGCAATGCTACCTCTGAAGATCACATGAACAATATACAAAATGAAACACAGGGCTCAGTTATGACGGTCAACCAATCCGTTTCAATAGTTATCTATAATTTCATGCCTACAACGAAACATTAAGGTAATTTGACTCCATTCCTTGCTTGTAATTTCGAAGGCAATGCAAGTTTTCCATTAACTACTTTAATGGCAAGTTGACCCAAATTTCTTTAATGGCAGTTTGTCCCAAATTTCCAGTGCCCAACAGAAACTACTGTCAAGTTTGAAGACAATCCTAAAGAGGATTTCAATGCCATAATCTTTGCCACTGGTGACATGAGTACAATACTCCGCTCAAATTTGTAGTACTGGAGTACAATTTAATTTATTTATTTTTATTACAAAATTTGATATTTTAAATATATTAGCAATAACAATAAAATTCTCTCCTTTATGAAAAATGTCATGTCATTTTTTTTAAAATTTTGATTCCTCTATTTTCCATCTTCTTAATAAAGGGTTTAATTTTGTCTTGGCCCTTAGGGAGATTCCCATTGATGACATTATCTGTAACATAGAGTATGGAATCAATGATTTTCCTGATAATATTAAGGAAACTATTAGGCAAGATTTCTCCATTGTTCTTAGGAAGGCGAAGGCTCCGAGAATTAATATGAGCAAGCTTGAGTTCTTGCCCTTAAATCCCTTAGAGGCAACCCTGACATTGTCATCCTTAAGGCAGATAAGGGTGGTACTATTGTCATTATAGATAAAATTGATTATGTCAACAAAATGGTTGACCATCTTTCCTATAGCATTAGCTATGTTAAGCTTAAAAAGAATCCCCTCAGATATATTTCTATGGTGGTTGCCCTCACCATTAAGTCTGATCCATATCTTAATCCTCTCTTGATGAAGCATATTGAGAATAATCCCCTCACCCCTAGGATTTATGGCCTTCCTAAGATTCATAAGCCTGGGGCCCCTTTAAGACCTATTTTTAACACAACAGGTGGACACTCTTATCATCTGGCTAAATTATTGTCCTGGAAGCTTAAACCCCTTGTGGGTCTTACTGATTCTTATGTTAAGGACTAAGCTTCCTTCATCAATGAATGGAAATATATCATGCTAGAGCCTAGGGTTTTATTACTCAACATCTATTTTGTCTCCTTATTTACCAAAATCCCCATCCCTGAATCTATTGATGTCATTAGGCAAATCTCGGACTAGGACACTTCTAAGTTGGTTGGCCTTTGCCTCACCTCAACTTTTTTCAGTTTCCAAGGTGAGTTCTATGAGAAATCCTGCAGGGTTGCCATGGGTTCCCCTCTTTCCCCCATGGTTGCTAACTTATTTATGGAGTATTTTGAAATGAAGGCCTTGGCCTCAACTCAATTTTGTCAGAAGAAGTAGAATAGGTTCATGGATGATACCCGTTTCATATGCCCCCATGGTTACGAGAAGTTAGATTTGTTTCTTAGTCACCTGAATTCCCAGTCAGATTAAACATCAAATTCACGATGGAAGTAGAGGTGGGTGGTTTCCTTCCCTTCTTAGATATTCTTCTCTCTAGAAGGGGTGATTTTTCTATCTCCCACTAGGTTTTTTGCAAGAAAAATCACACTGAATAGTATCGTCATGCTGATTCTCATCATTTTCTGGCTCAGAAATTTGGTGTTCTCTACACTCTGGCTACCCGTGCTCTTAGAATATCTGATGATAACGACTTGGAATCTGAGAAATCCCATATTCTTGATGTGTTTGAGAATAATGGGTAGATCTCAAGGTCTTTGGGCCTTCAAAAAGCCTTTAAAGGCTTAAGAGACAAGTCTACTCGGATGGATCCTATCTCCAAGGTTAATCTTTCATTTATCTACAGGACCATAGACAAAAATTTCCATGCCCTTAGGAGAAATAATGTCTCCTTTTCGTTCAAACCTCTTTGTACTATCAAGAATTCTCTCGGATCTATCAAGGATCCTATAGACCCAAAAGACATGAAAGGTGTTTATATGGTTCCTTGTTCATGTGGTACCCCTTACATTGGGGAAACTGGTTGATCTATTAGGTAGAGAATTCATGAGAATGTTGCAGACATTAGGCACAATCGATCCCACACTTTTGCTCTTGTGGAACATGCTGATAAATTGACTCAGCATGTATGCATAGAAGACTCCAAAGTCATTGCTAAGGTGGATCACTTCCATAGTAGGAAGCTGAGGGAGGCTTTTGAAATTGAGAGGCATCCTAAGAATATCAACAAAGATGATGGGTGGAAATTAAGTAAGAGTTGGACTCTGGCCCTCTCCAAGTGATTTATCCCCTTTGCGTTGGTTCCTTTCACCTTTTGACTTTATTTTTTTCTTCTTTCTTTGTTTTTATTCCCATCCCCTAGTTTTTAAAATTTCCTCTTTTATCTTTATCCTTTAGGTCTCTTTTTTTAGGTCTCTAGGTACTGTAGGACTGGGTCTGACATTCCTAGAACTTGAAGCTTCATCCTGTCTCAAAGGTCTGAACATTTTAATTTCTTTGAATGTTTCTGCACCTTCTCGAGTAAGCATATCAGCAAGATAATTCTCTGCACCAAATTTGTAGACGATTTCAAAATCAAAACCTTCAAGCCAAATTGCCCATCTTAGAAGTCTGGTACTCCCTTGCTCAAGCATCTTCTTATTTGCCAAGATATTTTTCATATGTTTCAAATCTGTTCGAACAACAAACTTCACACTTTTCAGAAACAGATTGAACCTTTTGATACCCCTCTTAACTGCAAGAATCTCCTTATGGGAAGAAGGATATTTCTTCTCAGTATCATTAAAAGTTCCAGAGGAGTAAGCACAAACTAATTCTTTTCTTCCATGCTTCTGGAGAAGTACAGCTGCCCATGTGTGATCAGAAGCATCTGTTTCAAGAATAAAAGGAAGATTAGAATCAGGAAGTTTCAACTTTGGCAAATAATTTACCTTGCTTTTAATATTTCTAACAGCTGCAGTCATATCATCTGTCCATCCCGATGCCTGTTTTTTGAACCTTTTTTGCAACACCTTAGTATCATCTGCCTGTTTTTCATAAAATTGTCTTATGTAATTAAGAAAACCATGAAACCTTTGCAATGTTTTGACATCTGGAATTACATCAGGAAACTTGGTTAAATGAACAAGAACATGAGGCTGCAGGTTAACTCTTCCTTTCTCTATATGCAAACCCAAATAGTCTATTCTGACTTTTCCAATTTGAAACTTTTCTTCAGAGTCAGAAAGCAAAAGCCCATGTTTATAAACCAATGTATAGAACTGTTCTAAATGCTTTTTGTGGCTGTTTATATCACGACTAAAAAAAAGCAAATCATCTATATACACAATAATATACTCCTCCCCAGCAAAAATATCTTCCATCCTTTTCTGAAATTCTGAAGGAGAATTTTTAAGACCAAAAGGTAAGACTGTCCACTGATACTGGCCATGAGGAACGGTGAAGGCAGTCTTGTAGCGATCAGCAGGAATGATGCCAATTTGCTAGAACCCACTTTTTAAATCAAACTTACTAAAAACATTGGCATTGGCAATTTTTGCAAGCAACAATTCTTTATTAGGTAAAGGATACCTAATAGGGAGTAGGGCTTCATTAAGAGCCTTATAATTGATAACAAGCCTTTTCTTTCCTCGTTTCTGTTCACTATGCTTGTTAACATAAAAAGCTGGGCAAGCCCAAGGACTCTTGCATGGCTCGATTAGTTTCTGCTCTAATAGTTGGCTGATCTCTTGTCGAAAAAGTTCTTGCTCAGAAGGGCTCATATGATTTTCACTAGCCTTTTGTGGCTTAGGAGTATACTTTTCTTTATAGGGAAGACTCACAAAGTATTTTTCCCTTGTCCAGAAAGCATCTGGACGACTAGCAGTGCAATCTGTGTGAAGCTTAGCTGAAATATTTTCAAGAACTTGTGGACCATGAAGTTCAACATTTTTGACAATCCTGTTAATCTTGGTAAGATCTTGCAGACAATGCTGAAGCTGATCTTCTTCTGAGGGAGCAACCTTAACCTTGTAATCACTGGATGATGGAAATTCAACAGTACCACTTTTGGTAGTTAAAGTAATAGTGCCATTACCAAAAGTAACTGGGAGAAGATCATTTAGAAAATCTTGTCCTAATAGAAAATCACAACCTGTATCAAAACTGTACAAAGTTACTCTGACAGTAACATCATTCAAACAAATCGGAAAATTTGGGGCTATATGATTAATTTCCATAAAATATTTAGTGATATCCCTAAACTGGAGCTTTGTAGGATTCCAATATTGAGCAGGAATAGCACCAAACTTACAACAAGTGCTCATAGCTCCTGAGTCAATTTGTGCATCAAGAGTGTATTCCTTAATCTTGGGCAGTTTAATTTTAATAGGAATAATCACTCTATCACCTATTCCCATGATTTTCATCTGTTCTATTTTTGGTTCTTCAATCAATACCATATTTTTCTTGGGAGGTTCTCTCAGTAAAACTGATGACAATCTAGAATTACAGTCATCATACTCAGAAATAAGGATTTGCAATTTAGCATACAGATTGATCATTTCTGCTCTAGTATGATGGATAGATGATTCTAGATCTATGATCTTCTTTTGAAGAGAAGTGATCGTATCCATACCTTCTTTTGAATGTTCAGTAATTGTCACTGGTTTGAACATTGAATCAAATTCTTCTTCAATAAAAGCATCTTCTTCAAAACATTTCTTTTTTGACTTAGAAGGTAGTTGTCTTTTTAGGCCTTCTAACTTTTCTTGCAACCTTCTTCTAGCAGTAAACTGAGTTGGACCAAGCATTGCTATTTCAGCTTTGACTGCTGCAATCTTCATCTGCAATTGTTCTGAGGAATTAGAAAAGAAAATTTTAATATCAGGAATAAAAGTTTCATCTGAATCAGAGGATTCAGAGTCTATTGTCAATCTCCTAATATTAGGAACTTCACAAGTTTCGGAATCAGAAGAACTGGAGATCTCAAAATATTCTCCATCATAATGAGATATTAAATCCCAGTCTTGAGGATCATGTATAGTAGAAAAGATATCTACTATCTTCATTTGTTTCTTATCTTTCTTCTGACTACATGTATTTGCATAGTGTCCTTCCTTTCCACAGATAAAACAGACAAATTTTTTAGATGGTTTAGATCTTTTTCTAAATACCATTCTCCTTCCTCTCTTGAATGACTTCCTGGGAGAATAATATTTCTTTTTTGTAGGATAGTACTTGTCTGATTTACAAGAACAGGAATATTTAGAAATCTTTTTCTTCATTTTTCCATGGCAACCAAAATTATAGGTTTCTTTGAAGTTGTTGCACAATTTTGTGCTGAAATGCATTTGCTTCTTAAAATTCTTCTTTGCCTTTTCAGCAACACATTCTCTTTGTAGAATTGTGACAATCAACTGATGGATTGCTGCAAATGATTGTCCTTCAAGATTAATCTTATGCTCATCTATATGTTGATTGATCAGATCTGGTATTTTTCCTGGCATGGATGCTATATAATATCTCAGATATGCAGGATTATGAGAATCATGAGCTTGGTAAAGTAATTTTTGCATAACACAATAATAATTTTGCAAATAATCAATATCACACAGCCTTTGTGACAAAAATAATTGTGCATGATGATGAGAACCTTCAGGAACTGCTCCTACAAACTCATGTCTTAAAGCATCAAATAGCATTTTTGGTGGATCATCTTCCTCATCAATTATGGCATTTTTATTTTCTTCAGAAAGCTTATCCCACCATTGTTTGACTACACCAGTAAATGACCAAGAAATCTTTGTTATTATATCATACCAATCAGCATGGGTTTCTGCCTTTCTCTGTAATGCCCAAGCATACAGATTATGTAAGACATTTATAACTGCATCTGTATCCAAGCAATCAATATTGATTAGCAAAGTGTTTCCATAACCATTATTGCTAGGATTTTGTGTTCTGGCATTAATATTCTGGAGATTATCAGCATATCTCCCAAAAGGACTTGAGGCAGAAACTTCATGAGCTGTTTCAGTAGTAGAATTTCTTCTTCCTTTATGTGGGAAATTAAATGGCTCAGTTCTATCTCTTTTAGAACTTGATTCTCCTTGAGTAGGATCACCAGGGGTTCTAGTGGTACCAGTTACTCCAGACATAGCAAGAATGCTTTTAGGAGCAGATGGTTGGCCATTTTCTAACAAACTTCTTAAACTCACATACTGCTTTGGCAATCTATAACTTTCCACAGAAGGAAGCTCTTGTAATCTTTTCCTCATTAGTGCTATCTTTTATGTAGCTAAAGATATTCCTTTTTGGACCTTTTTAATTTTTGTAATGTCAATATTCTCTACCCCCTTAAAAATAATGCTTTTGGTAGAGGATTCTGGAACTGAGGATTCAGGAACTGATGAAGAGAATTTAAGCTTTGGACTAGACAGATCAACTGCTCTATAATGTGGAGGAGAAACAGGAGCAGGAAGAGCATTCTTAAGATGCTCTAAAGATTTTGCGATAATTCCCATGTTAGAATTGATATCATTGAGTTGCTGGGAATGTTCATGCTGATCCCCCAAGAGTGCATCATAACTGGTATGCAACCTTTTGATATGTTCTTTAACCTCTAAGACATCTTTGGCTAGATCATCAATATTTTATAACATACACACTATTTGGTAATTAGTGTAGTTATGTACTTTCTCTGATTCTAGTTGATCTATGTCTGTGACAGGCTTTGTATGCAACCATTGCATATCAGCTTTTAAAGTTCCATTCTGGAACGTTCTTCTTGACTTTCCTGTATCCAAATATCTTTCATTAATTTTGGCAGATAATTCTTGAGGGCCTCTGGGTAGGCCACTAAAAATTTTGATATCTGGAATCAAAACTTGGCTTGGGGATTCTGTTTGGAAAGTGGATGTAGATGTAGACGGAACACAATATTCACATTGGTCATTGATGTGAGATGTAGATCTTCTGGGATGATCTATTTTGACTGGAGGAACCAGATATCTGACAGACATACTTTTAGGAATAACTGGAGTAGATTGTGGAGACTTATTTCTGGGAACAGAAGATTTAGGAAGAGTAAAAGTGGGATCAACTGTATAGGATGGAGAAGGGTTATTATTATGATTAACTCTACCCCCCAAAAATGGAGATCTTTGGATAGTGGTCAAAGAGCGAGGGAGAGTAGGAGAAGTGAATTTCAAACCGGTAGTGGCGTCAGAATGTTGGACTGTAGACAACTGTTGTGGTTGTTTGGATGTTTGCAGTTGAGGATATTTTTGAGATAATGGAGTATAAGTGCTACTCCATTCGTCAGGGAGAGTACAGGCTGCAAATCTAATCTGCAGAGGAGCAGTATTCCCTGGACCAACAACAACACCTTCTTTGAGGGCACGTTTTTTCAAATTATGATGCAGTGGTGGCATGGTAGTGGAGACAAAACGGATACAAATGGAAGCATGTAGCTGAGCTATTTGTGTTTGTGGAGCTACATCAAAACCATGAAACTGAATATAGGCATGTAGAAATTCATTAATGAAAGGATCAGTCAGAGACACTTGATATCTTGGGATAACGGATGACCATGGAGGACCATTGTTAAGTGGGCTTTGAAAACCTCCTATCAAAGCATCATGAAACTGATTCATTCTAGTATCCAAAACACATGCAAGGCAAGATGTATTTAAGCCAGGGCGGACTAAGGGGTTTATACCGAACTGAAGCATTCCAAGATAAATGTATTTATAACCTTTACTTAACCCCCATTCAATATCTTTAGGCTTAATCAATGGAATCTGATAAACATCTTGACCAGTAGAAACAGGAATATTCACAGAAGTAAATCTAAACAACTGAGCAGGTTTAAACTGGAAAGTGGGAAGCTTGTATAATTTATCAACATCAATCTCTGGCAATGTCCAGTTAGGATCGGGTTCAAACTCTTGAACCACAACTCTTTCATCATATAGAACATCATTTTCATGAGATTTATTCAGATACTTAGTAAGAAAAGACCATCGATTCTTATGAGCAATTTTTCTATCTTCGGGCTTCTGAAAAGCAAACTCATTCATATAACCAGCCATTGCAGAAAGGTATAAGTAAGAACCTGAACAGAGAAGTAAACAAAAGATTTCTTGCACCAGGAAAGCAAAACACGGCTGTTCCCAGAAATAAGTCTCCACAATCTACTTCAGTTATTCCTAGAAGTATGTATGTCAAATATCCGGTTCCTCCAGTCAAAATAGATCATCCCAGAAGATCTACATCTCACATCAATGACCAATGTGAATATTGTGTTCCGTCTACATCTACATCGACTTTCCAAACAGAATCCCCAAGCCAAGTTTTGATTCCAGATATCAAAAGTTTTAGTGGCATACCCAGAGGCCCTCAAGAATTATCTGCCAAAATTAATGAAAGATATTTGGATACAGGAAAGTCAAGAAGAACGTTCCAGAATGGAACTTTAAAAGCTGATATGCAATGGTTTCATACAAAGCCTGTCACAGACATAGATCAACCAGAATCAGAGAAAGTACATAACTACACTAATTACCAAATAGTGTGTATGTTACAAAATATTGATGATCTAGCCAAAGATGTCTTAGAGGTTAAAGAACATATCAAAAGGTTGCATACCAGTTATGATGCACTCTTGGGGGATCAGCATGAACATTCACAGCAACTCAATGATATCAATTCTAACATGGGAATTATCGCAAAATCTTTAGAGCATCTTAAGAATTCTCTTCCTGCTCCTATTTCTCCTCCACATTATAGAGCAGTTGATCTATCTATTCCAAAGCTTAAATTCTCTTCATCAGTTCCTGAATCCTCAGTTCCTGAATCCTCTACCAAAAGCATTCTTTTTAAGGGGGTAGAGAATATTGACATTACAAAAATTGAAAAGGTCGAAAAAGGAATATCTTTAGCTACAGAAAAGATAACACTAATGAGGAAAATATTACAAGAGCTTCCTTCTGTGGAAAGTTATAGATTGCCAAAGCAGTATGTGAGTTTAAGAAGTTTGTTAGAAAATGGCCAACCATATGTTCCTAAAAGCATTCTTGCTATTTTTGGAGTAACTGGTACCACTAGAACCCCTGGTGATCCTACTCAAGGAGAATCAAGTTCTAAAAGAGATAGAACTGAGCCATTTAAATTCCCACATAAAGGAAGAAGAAATGCTACTACTGAAACAGCTCATGAAGCCTCTGCCTCAAGTCCTTTTGGGAGATATGCTGATAATCTCCAGAATATTAATGCCAGAACACAAAATCCTAGTAATAATGGTTATGGAAACACTTTGCTAATCAATATTGATTGCTTGGATACAGATGCAGTTATAGATGTCTTACATAATCTGTATGCTTGGGAATTACAGAGAAAGGCAGAAACCCATGCTGATTGGTCTGATATAATAACAAAGATTTCTTGGTCATTTACTGGTGTAGTCAAACAATGGTGGGATAAGCTTTCTAAAGAAAATAAAAATGCCATAATTGATGAAGAAGATGATGCACAAAAAATGCTATTTGATGCTTTAAGACATGAGTTTGTAGGAGCAGTTCCTGAAGGTTCTCGTCATCATGCACAATTATTTTTGTCACAAAGGCTGTGTGATATTGATTATTTGCAAAATTATTATTGTGTTATGCAAAAATTACTTTACCAAGCTCATGATTCTCATAATCCTACATATCTGAGATATTATATAGCATCCATGCCAGGAAAAATACCAGATCTGATCAATCAACATATAGATGAGCATAATATTAACCTTGAAGGACAATCATTTGCAGTAATCCATCAGTTGATTGTCACAATTCTATAGAGAGAATGTGCTGCTGAAAAGGCAAAGAAGAATTTTAAGAAGCAAATGCATTTCAGCACAAAATTGTGCAACAACTTCAAAGAAACCTATAATTTTGGTTGCCATGGAAACATGAAGAAAAAGGTTTCTAAATATTCCCGTTCTTGTAAATCAGACAAGTACTATCCTACAAAAAAGAAATATTATTCTCCCAGGAAGTCATTCAAGAGAGGAAGGAGAATGGTACTTCATTCTCCTTCCTCTGTGTTCCTCTGGGACATATGAAGAGAGGAGGAGGAACACATATAGGAGTCATTCATATGTGTTCCTCTGGGACATATGAATTGGACAAGGATAGTGATGTCATTGTCCCAGGTCACCATGACGTCATCTGGGCGTCTAAGGATGCAAGTTGTTGAGGGCAGAGCGCTTGGAGGGGCCGCAGGATTCATACCGAGGACGCAACAAATAATGAATGTTAACCTGGTTGAGTTTTTATATCGACGCAGGGTTTGGTTTATCATAATACAGTTAATCTTTTTATTAATGTCTTTTTAAAGTTGTAAGTTGGGTTTTTATATCGCCCGGCGGTTTGGTTTATAATAATTAAGTTAATCTTTTTGTAAATGTTTTTTTTAAGTTGTAATGATAATTTGACATCTTATATATTATTTTTTATTAAAAATAAATTTTAAAATAAAAATACGTTTGATTGTATTGTATGTTCGTTAAGACTTGATGGTAATTAATGTTTTTTCAAACGTAGTCAAATTAAAATATCTAAAATGTGTATCAAATTGTCACCTAAGTTTGTGTTAAACTTTAAATAATATTTAATATATGCATTTTATATTCATAAATTTATAAAAAATTATAAATATACTTAAATAACCCAATAAACTTGCCATATAATTTAGTTGATATTTATTTATTTTTAAATATTATTTTAAATTAGACATGTTTATTCTAAATTCAATGTTATTTTAATTATAATAAAGTTAATTTAAATTTGAGTTATACTTTAATATTTTGGATGTACATTCTATATTGATAAATTTATAAGAATCAATACATGTGTTAATATAACATAACAAATACATAATTATATTTTAATAAATATTTTTATTAAATTTCATAAACACATATTTTATAAATTTAATTGATATTTATTTTTTCTAAATATGATTTTAAATTCATATTATTATATTAATAACAACGTTATTTCTAATTTGGATATTATATTATTATTTATAAATTTCTTGTATGATTATTTTTTCTAAATATGATTTTAAATTCATATTATTATATTAATAATAACATTATTTTTAATTTCAATATTATATTATTATTTATAAATTTCATATAAATTTTTATATGATTTTTGGTTTTAATGATTACAATAACATGATATTATAGTAAAACAAGCTAATTTACAAGTATTTAATGTTTTTTGTGAAATTAAAATTTGTATAGCTGGTTACTTTAGTATTGATATGATCTACTATTGGATGGTCCCAATGAGGCTTAGAAATTCAAACTTTTCAAAAGATTTTTAGTCCAAACTCTAACCCTCTTAGTTATATATGGAAGTCTTAAAATAGTAATTGGGCCTTGAGGGCTTATTATAATCAGATACATACAAAAATGATGCTTAAGGACTAACAAAAAAAACCATCATGAGGAGTGATCAAAGTGAATGGCTTCTACTTGGATGGGCTCCTTGTTGCTTCCAAGAGAGTAACCTCATTTTGGAGGGAGATCCATGTGCTTTTCAATGTGTCCAAGCCTTCTGTCTATAGTTTCCAATTACCTTGACATGCAATCCATGGATATAAGCAGGTCTTCTCTCGTTGCATTTCTATCAAGGATAACCTTGGCAAGAAGGAATTTGAGGTGACAGTAGATGTCCACAATGTACATATATTGGTTGTATCTTCCCCTAGTGTGGCTAACATCATGTACCCACTCTGCAACCTCAGCTAGCACTTCAAAATCAGTGGGGGTGCATTTCTAATATGTCAGGTGTTCCACCTAATTCAATTTATGATGAATGGGTTGTGGGGTCAATCCCCCAAACTTGGCTATTGATATTTTTTCTCTCAGTTAGGCTCTGCTTCATCCAGATTCCTGGTAATAAGCTGCACCTAGGAAGACCTTAGCACATTGACATGACATATATTCTTACTTGAACTAAGAAATTGAGACCACAAAAATGATGAAAGTGGGTGGCTTGGGGGTCAGACCTTCTGAAGAAACTTGAGGGAGGGAGTGAAGGGTCTACTTGCTTGGACAAGGAGTTGAGGCTCCCCGTCTGAAATCATTGTCACATATTGAAGGGGAGCTATCAAACCTACACCTAAGGGAAAGCTATGCGGTAACCCACTGCAAAGAATTATAGACCACACAAAAATTACCACAATGAGAGTTACAAGAAAATGCCTAGAATAGTAAACAATAAACCTGTTAAGAGTGGTGCAAACACATTCCACTACAAACATAATGAGTGGAGTGAGGGAAGAATGATCCTTCAGTCAGTGTTGTTTCCTTTTCCCTCCTACAATTTATAAAAGGAAGTCATGATGAAACCACAAAGGTTGGCTAACTATGCCAAGCTATATGTCTAATTATGCTACCATAGTTTACATTATCTTAGAATGGCGACAAGGTAACAGGTCCATAATCCTAAAAAAATTCTACCTAGTAAAGATACGACAATGCCGAGGAGGAGTGCTTTCTTGATATTCAGTTAGAGAGCTGAGAATTGTTTAGAGAAAACGTAGAAAACAAGGCATAATAAAGATGTGCAATATAGTGCTAGAGCTAAATTCCTTGGCATGCCCTTCAAAGAATGTCAAATTAATGGGGTATAACGACATGATAGGCCTTGCGAGTAAATCACGTGTCATTGAAAATATGAAGTTGATTTGAAAAATAGAGCGTCACATCGAGCAACAAATGGCGGAATGAAGGAGGAGCTCTCATCATGTGATACATATCCCATGCATGTACTTTACAAACCATTATTAAGACATGTTGCCATGTCCCTTGAGTATGTGGTTGGGTGAGTTTAATAATAAAATCTAAATATATTTAAATATAATATTTTTCAAGAAATAAATTTAATTTATATATTTTAAAATTATTTAGTTTAAAAAAAAAATTAATAACAAAATTATTTAGATATTAATAATATTTCATTTTTTTTTTTAACTTTTTATGTATTTTATATTAATATTTATTATCATTTTATAGATTAATATTTATTTTATAAAATATTAAATTACATAATATACTTTAGAAATTTAGAATAAGTAATATATTTTATTGTATATATTTTATTATAGACTAGACTAGAATAAAATAAAAATAAAATAAATAAATAAGTAAATAATAATACAATCTAAATATTAGTGTCAAAACATCTAGCCTATGCTATTTCGCTTATCACTTGATTTTCTTAATGGTTGAACTCTTCCTATAAATATAGCAATAGATTCCCACTCATTAATGCCCATACATATTTTGAAATATCTCATCTATCGTTATTGGAAGTAGTCACGAAGGTTCTCTTCACAATAGTCTCCATCCAGTCTCGGATATAAAATTGTTCATAGTACATTGTTACTAATTTCACTGTAAACCTTTGCAGTTAATTATGCCTCCAATAATGTTGTTGAGGTGGAAATGATAAGCACGAAGGCCACCGGGGGCTCCATGAGTGTTTTGGTTTCATTTCCTGGAGTCAACGTGGGAATGGAAGTGTTGTTGAATACGATAACATTGAATTTCTGTTGTGGGCCTCACAACATGACAATGACAATGGTCACTAGAAACACGATGCTCTATTCATACATTCATATCGCAAGGAACACAACTTCTTGTTGGGATTTTATCACCAATTTATGTAAGGTGTAGTATATATATTATTTAAGATGATTTGATGCAATTTTATAAAGTAAATAATTTCAAAAAAATATATAAAGTTTTAGGTTATAAAATTTGGTATAATTTGTAATATATTTAAATTTCCACCAAATTTAATCCCTCCGACTTTGGTGAAAACCATTTTAAATAGGTACAAGTGGACATGTATCTTACATTATCACATCGAGCTTCAAGATATTTATGCAAATTTAGAAAGAGAGAGAGATAGGTTCAAAAGATATCTAGTGAACAATTTGCTACTTTTATATTCGTATAAAAAGAAATAAAGGCATAGATAAAAGATTCCATAAAATTTGAAATGGGCATAAAAAGGTTTAATTTACGTACATTATTGAATTGTGAGTCAAACCGCATGTTAAGTGGTGCATGCAATTAAGCCCTTCAAAAAATCTTTATATTCCTGTCTTTTTGTACGTAAGTTTGATTTTTTTTTGTGAATTATTGGGTATGATATAGTTCGTTGTTGTTCGAACTAAGAACCTTAAATTCTACTTAGTTTGATTTGGTTCGTGGCCATTAAATTTTAGGTGCGAAATTATTTGTGTAGTGGGTTCCACCACGGCCTTAACAATATATGGTAGCAGGACGGCTGTGCGTAGGAAGTATCAACTTGGAATTTTAGTGCTGCCTGTTTTACATTAATAGTAGAAGAATGCAGGCCAACGATTTGACGGCAACTCTTTTAAAGTCAATGTCAATGCTCATTTTGCTTCTACTGCTCTCGTTGGGTTGGCTCATGGATTTTTTTTTTATGATTACTATCTCATTTTCATATTATAATATCTTAATTTTAATTTATAAAAATAATATAATATTAATTTTTTATTCCTATGTTAAAATAACTTTATTTTTTAAGATTCAGATATTCTAATATGAATTTGATTTTTTTTATTTTTAAAATTGGTATCTGTTATCAAGTTTATTTATTAATAATTTTTTTTTTTTAATTAATAATTTAAATATACTTTTAGTTGATATTTTTTTATTAATTTTATTTTATTTTTTATTATTATTGTATTTGCTATATGTGAAATTAGTTTATAGTGTAAGAAATCACTAACTTTTAATATAGTTAAATATATATTTTTAAATGAAAATCAAATTTTAAAATTAAACATCTTTAACTTCTCTTTTACCCACCATAAATATTCCATGTTTTGAATATCCTTTCCACTCATCATAAATACTTCATATAATTAAACTCAAAATTAATTAAACATATTTTTTTAAATATAAATTAAACGTTTAAAAAAAATACAAATTAAATAAAAATTTGTAAAAATAATATATATATATATATATATATAATTTTGACCACAATGATAATGAAAAACATCCATTAAAACTAAAATTCATTTATAAGATTTTAAAAAAATTAGATATTACTTGAAATTAATTATATATATATATATATATATATATATATATATATATATATATATATATATATATATATATATATAATAGAAATAGTCCAAGATAATCATATTTTTGTAAGTTGAAAGATGGAGAAAGTTGATAATGTGACAAATTTTATGAATTCAGATATTATTTTATCTGTATTTTGTAAAATGATCTATTTTCTCTCCTTTAATGATTTAATTAAGATGGAGCATCTATATGCCATCTTAGCTTGAGTTTAAAGTATTTTTGTTTTTGGAAAGCTTGGTGGGACTACATCTTCATCATGTCTGGTGACTTTACATCAAAGAGTGTCGTAACTTCTAAAAAAAACTTCTAATCTTTCATTTTATTTAACATCTTTGAGCCAAGAGGCACATTGTAAAGCCCAATATGGGGGAGATGTGTAAGTATGTACGAAGCCAAATAAAAAATTAAAGAAAATTAAAAAAATAAAATCTAAATAATGTCCACTTAAACAATAACTTACATAACCATATAAATAAAAAAAATTAAAAATAAATTTAAACAATATAAATTTAAAATATGAAGAGTTTTACTAACACTCAAAAAAGAGATATGGTAAATAAATAAAAATAAAAATAAACAAGATCTATGCTAAATAAATAAAACCTCTTTTTATACTTCCTCAAGAGCTATGGTAAATAAATAAAAATATAAATAAACTAGAGGTATGGTAAATAAATAAAACCTATTTTTATATTTACTCCATAAAGCTCTTTATATTTAAAAAAACTCAAAAAATAGGTTTTATTTAGGTGAAGCCTATGGGCCAAATACCATGGGACAAATTATTATTAATACCATGGGACAAATACCATGGGTCAAATACCATATTTACAAAAGAGGTATAAAGAGGTAAGTTAAATAAATAAAAATATATCAAATAGGAGTATAAATCAACATCTAATACCATTGACAGAATTATTAGTAATACCATGCAAAAAGAAAAACACTATTAACCTTAACATTGATACTAAAATTTTATTATTATTATTATAATTAAATCTAATATTCATATTAATATCTTATAATATTAATATTATTAAATTTAATAACTTTGGATTAATCCCATATTAAATTTGTTATATTATAATACATATTAATATATCGGGATATATATATATATATATATATATATATATATATATATATATATATATATATATATATATTAACTCTAGGTATATATGGGAGGGAAGAACAAAGACATATGATAAACGTGGAGAAATAGGGGCAGTGACAAGGGAGATATGGAGATAAAGTGAAGGAGAGGGGAGACGAGGAATTAATAGAGAGAGAGGGAGAGGAGTGAGAGAGGTGGAGAAGGGTAAGAGAGGGAGAGGGAGACATGAAGATGGAGTTGGGAGAGAGAAGGAGAGAGGGAGGGAGATGGAGAGAGGATTGGAGGGTAGAGAGAGAGATAGAGAGAAAGAAAATGAATGGGGAAGAGAGATGTAGGTAGGAGAGAAATGGAGAGGGAGGAAGGATGAGAGGAAGAGGAGAAGAGAGGGAGGGATAGAAAGATGGATTTTGAGGGGGAGAGAGGGAGGGAAGAAGAAAGGCATAGAGAGTGATAAGTGGAGAGAGAGGGTGTGACAAGGGAGAGACAGAGAAAGAGTGTGTACATTGTGTAGGGGTGAGATAAAGAGACATAGAAGGAGTGATGGAGAAAAGGGGGGAGAGAAGGAGACATAAGAAGACAGGGATGGATATAATAACATAATTGGAGAGAGAGAGAGAGAGAGAGGGGGGGGTGAGAAAAGGAGAGGGAGGGAGGTGAGAAAGGAGAGGGAGGAAGGTGATGCAGGAGCATCAAGGCCATTTTTCATTTGTAAATATGTTAGAAAAGAGGGTGTGACATTTTTATTATTTTATTAATTAATTTGTTATTTTTAATAAAATAGGAGATAATTTGGAGAAGTGAGGATTTTGTAAATATTCTTTTATTAATTAAAAGGATATGAGAGAAATAGATTAGGAGCAAAATTTGGGATTAGGATTTCTATGTATGGGACTTTGTTGAGTCCACACCTAAAATATAGATTTAGTTGAGGATTAGGTGGAGAGATATTTTGAGTGAATTAAATGCATTATCTATGTATAAATATGAGTGGTTTTTGAGAGGAAAATACACTTGAATGGTTGAAGAGAGAGTGAGAGTGTGAGAAGGGAGCAAGGGTTTCTCCTTGAAAGCCTTCGGGCAGTTTGTAAAGGGCCAAATGATTGGAAATCAGGCCAAAGGAAGGAAATTGTATTGTAAATGTTTTGTGTGTTAATACAACATTTGATTTTTTTTTACTGTATGTCCATTATTGAGTTTGCGTAAGATTGAATTTGTGTGTTCAATGAATGAAAGGAAATTCGTTCCTCTTTGAATTCTGGAATTATTATGTGCAAAGGAACGGTGTTTAGTCTGTATGAAAGAAGTTCAATTTCTACAGAATCCCATTTAGTATTGTCGATTGATTGTATTAGACTGTGTGGAATTGGCAAATCGATCACAATGGATTGATTTGAAGGTGAAAAAATTCCTGTATAAGTAAATTGTCAATTACTGGTTGAAAGAGGGCATTATTCTTTTAAATTCTTGAATTGTATATCTGTGCAAAGAGTTCTGTATTGAATGTTCTTAACCGCCTCTGTAAATTCTGGACGCTGTCATTAGAATGATGAACGCATGATTTCGAGCGTTAATGAAACGTTGTTCACTTTAATTTGTATGAAATCGTTAATGAAACATAGCTTAATTGCAGACTAGAATAGTTTGTAATAGCAGATTGCAAATTGGTGAATCGATTATATGGAAGGCGCCATCGTTTTAAGAGTGTATCGATTTGATTGAATGCGTAAATGAATTCTGGGTGAATGAAATTTTAATGTTTTAAATTCCATTTGCTATTTCAAGAATCGGTGGACGCTGAAAGCGTTAATAACAGGCGCAAAAGAGTTCAGGTTGCATTTGATAAGGAAACGCTAAGCGGCATCAGACGTTTGATTAATGTTAATTTGTTGGGTGAATTACGATAATCTATGCTGAAGTGACAGGTTTTAATAATTCAATTTCTATTGTGAGTCATTACACAGTGAATTAACATTTGAAACTGCAGAGGAGAAACGTAAGTCAACGAATCTGGCAAAGTCGTTGAGTTGAAAGGCGCTGAAGAAATACAATTCGGCAAAGTCGAAATTGCAGCGTTGGGGCAATTGCATGAAGTTGTTGTATTTAAATCGACTTAAATATATCACTGTATGAAGAGGCGTAGAGTGTTGTTCAAACTCTGTCTATTATGAACAAATTAAACAGTGATATCGATTTATGTTAGACACAATGAAATCGTTGGTTTTATGTGAAATCGAAAATGGAGAAGTCTGGCGGTGAGAGGTTAAATGGAGAAGTCGAGCCTTACTGGGTTTTGGCTCGATTATGATATGCGACCATTTAATTGCCCACATTATTTGACATATGCTGTTTTGGCGCAGTCACATTGCAAGCAGGTGAACTTCATTTGGTCGATATGAATTCTGGCAAGAACGTGAAGAGGTATGAAATGGTAAGCATGGGCGCATCCTTTGGTTTTAATTCCGATATTAAAATCATATGTGAAGGATTGTGATTGAATTGGAAATGTTGTATGAGAAGTAATTGGGTCTGAATTATGAGAGCATTCGAAGTTGATTGGATTGATAGATAAAATATGAAGGAGGATAAAGGAAACTTCACATACAGTGATTGATTTTTATTGAGTTTTCATGAACCATATAATTTGTGAACAGGTGTTTGAGAAGCTTCCGCAATTGGGAAATGTATGAAATTGCCCAGATTGGAATCTTAATTGGGCAAATGCTGAGATGCATGTTTATATGCATGGAGATTAAAGATTCTGGGTATTGCAGGCTAGCCCTGCGTCAGAAGGACTTGAGAGAGAGGAAGAGAGTGATGGGGTAGAGAGATAATTGTGTGTGTGTGTGTATATATATATATATATATATATATATATATATATATATATAGAGAGAGAGAGAGAGAGATGGTGGAAGAGAGAGGAAGGGAGAGAGAGGAAGGAAAACAGATTGGACTTGAGAGAGAGGATGAGAGAGGGAGGGAGATAAGAGGAGAGAGGGAGGGATAGAGAGATGGAGTTGGAGGGGGGGAGAGGGAAGGATAGAGAGATGGAGTTGGATGGGGAGAGAGGGAGGGAAGAATAAAGACATAAAGAGTGACACGTGGAGAGGGAGAGGGAGTGACAAGGGAGAGATGGAGAGAGAGTGGGTTTCTTTGGCGGTGAGACAAAGAGACAAAGAAGGATATATGGAGAGAAGGTGGGAGAGAAGGAGAGAGAGAGAAATATAGTAACAAATTTGGAAGAGAGAGAGAGAGAGAGAGAGAGAGAGAGTAACAAATTTGAAGGTGAATATAGAGAGAGAGAGTGGAGAGAGGTAGGGAAAGAGAGATGGAGAGGGAGAGGGAGATAGAGGGAGGTATGAAGAATTACATAGAGAGTGAAATCTAGAGAGAGAAAGAGAGGGAGTGATAAGGAAGATGCAAAGAGAGGGAGAGAGGATAGCAGGAGGGAAGAGTGATAGAAGTGGAGGAGAGGGAGGGAAGGGGAAGAGAGAGAGGGAGAGAGAGGAGGAGGGAGTGATAGATAAATAGATTGGATAAAAAGAGTGTATGTTTTGGGGTTGATATAGAGAGATAGAGGGATACAAAGATATAAATTGAAGGTGAAGAGAAAGAAGAGATAGATGGAGAGAGAGGGGGAGAGAGGGACAAAGATATTGATAAATATGGAGTGAGAGAGTGTGTGTGTTTGTGGGGGTGAGATAAAGAGACAAAGAAGGAGAGATGGAGGGATATATATATATATATATATATATATATATATATATATATATATATATATATATATATATATATATGTAGATATATATATATATATATAAGGGGGAGAGAGGGAAGAGTATTTCTTGCAATAGGTGTATTGATTTCAGTGTAGATGGTGATTTGTAATCCTATATTATTGCTTTCACTAGATGTATTGATTTTAGTGCAAATGTTGATTTCTAATGATATTTGATTACTTGCACTAGATCCATTGATTTCAATGTAGATGATTTCTAATCTTATTTGATTTCTTGCACTAAATGCATTGATTTCAGTGTAGATGTTGATTTCTAATCCTATTTGATTGCTTTACTTGATGCATTAATTTCAATATAGAAACCAACACTATAAAGGTGGCTTCTAGTTCTGAGTTTGTTCTGGTTTGCTAGAGGCTTCTGCGGGTTTATGTTCTGCAGGCCACCTTATTCTTTGATGATTCCTTCCAAATTGTTTTCTAACTGAGCTTCTGGTAGCACTATAAAATTGCTAGTTCTGTTTCTTTTAAAACCAGAACTGCCCTTATGCTCTTTCTTTTCCTGCCAGCTTTTACCTTGTTCACCTTTTGCTTTAGCTTGCTGGTAACACATTCTGGCCTTTCTGATTGCCTCATCCATAATCTTATGATTCACAAACTCAATACTTTTTTTTCATATGAGTCGGCAAACCGCTCAGGAACCTCTGCACTTTAGCCTTTTCATCTCTTAAATAGGGAACATAACATAGTAAGGAAGTAAACTTAGTGATGTACTCATCCATTGTCATTTGCCCCAGTTTCAAATCATGGAAATCCCTAGAATTTTCATTATAAAAACGTTCTGTTAAGTATTTATCTTTAAAATATTGTTGAAATGCATCCCAAGTTACATCTTGGTCATCTATGCTACGGACGTTTTTCACTTCCTCCCACCATAAGGTGGCTTTCTCCCTTAGCTGATAGATAGCCAATCTAGCTTTAAGATTACTGTTGTATTCATACACTTGGAAATACTTATTCATGTTTATCAGCCATGCCTCAGCCACTTCCTCCTCTACTCCATCAAATGTGGGAGGCTTTATTTTCCGAAATTCACCTTGCAACTCTATCTTCTGTCTTTTCACTTATTTTTGATCTGATACATTATCTGATTCAACTTCATTATAATTCTTATTTCTATTACTACGCTGAGACTGACTTCTCTCCATTCTGTCAGTGTCATGATCTCTTGTTTGTTGTTCATTTCTTTCCTGAAACTCTCTATCAGTACTTGGCTTCTCATTTCCTTGATTCTGTTTATCAGAGAGGCTTTTTAATATCCTCTTCTGCTCTTGCATTAAATGTGCATTATTGTCTCGCACCCTCTCCATTTCCTCTTGTAACTTCTGCACAGTGTTGAAGGGAATGCTGGTTTGGAGTTGTTGTTCCTCCAACAACCTACTAGTTTGCTGGTGCTGCTCCACACCTAGCTGTACCCACATTTCAGGGTTCATTTCCGGTTGGGATTGTGTTTCCCCGACATCTGGAGGTGGCTGATGTGTCGGCACCCTCCTCATAATATCCTGTTAACTTCTTTCTCTTTCTCTCTCTCTGTGCATCAGTAATACACAACTTAAACGTTAGTTGACCCATAGGGTCCCAACGTTACAACGCTGCTCTGATACCACTTGTCACAATCATCAATTCTAAACATTTTAATGTAATAGTAAATAACACAAAAATAAAAAAAAATGACTTTACCACAGCTAAAATTTATATTACCACAATCCACAAATATATCTTAACCAAATACGTGGCCTATGTTCAAATTCATGACTGCTATGTTTAATATTTTACTTTCCACAGTAATAAACTATAGTGGAATTTTAACTCTAAATGAATGTTATATTCGATAGATATTACTATTGTTTTGGTTGGACCATGTCTTCACCATATGTATCATTAGATCAATCTCTTAACATAACAATACTTTCCCAGATCATTTTATTTATGGCTTCAGCTTTTCGAGGCGTTAAGCATTACATTAAGTTTTGTGTGCCGACAACACGTCAATGGTTATGGTACTTGGTATTAAATTACTCTAAACTCTCAGCAGATATCCTGTACCCACAACTGCATTTGGCTTCGAGCTTAAGACACTTGGGTGATACTAGTACATCAGATTACTTGCTAGATCTACGGCTGATGTGCTTTCTCCCAAAGTTGAGTTTTTAACTAAACCACAAACCCTTACTGTTTGGCTCATTTGCGCTGAAACGGCTAGGGTGGAATGGCTCTGCAACGATGCTCCATAGCTTCTTGCCAGATGAGGAACCTCATCTCGTTGCTTGTAGGAGTGCTTGACTAGCATTTCAAGCCGACAGGTATGGTGTTGTCTATCGTTTTTCCGACCTGCTGCATTCGTGAAAAGAATTCGAGGAAGCCATAGGTTTTGCTTCCACCCCAACAGTCTTTTAGAATCCTCTTCTCACACAGAAAGAATCCTCTAGGATGCAACTCATTCTTCCATTGAGGTAATGGTCCTTAACTACTATTCAAACCTTTTTTTACAGTTTATTAATTCAAAAAACGGTCTTGGTTCTGAGTTTAACTCCTTCTTATGTAATCTCTTGTAGGTGGTAGTATCCAACATTATCGAGTTACATACAGGTACATAACACTATTTTGCTTTACTATAATTCTTCCACCTTTCTTATACTATTTTAAATACTCTCTAAACCTCGAATGTAATATTATTTTTGCAGGTATACATACACCTTGTCCGCTTTCTGGTTGTTTCACCACTGCCATGATTTCTTTGGCTCCAATCTACCCTTCTGTTGTTACAGTGAACCCTCTGTCACAGGTATTGTAAATGGTTTTCAACCCCTTTCACTATTATCACTACATATGGACGTCTATGGCTCCAGCGTTCTTCTTGCATACAAGTCCAATTCGGTTCAGAGATGATGTTGGATAGTTTTGAGGGGGTTTACCTTCAAATTTACAAACTCATATTCTTTCTTCTGAATTTTAGGAATTCTGGAAATAGGCACATTGGAGCTATATTATCGATATTGTTTTTTTTTTCATGTAAAATCTTTACAAACGAATGTTAAGAAGTTCTGGACTTTTCATTTTATCTATACTCTAATATAGTTGTTTTCTTGGGAGATTCCTCCATCAACTTCTCTCCAGCACTATTGAATGTATAAGTTAACTTCTTAGTATATTGAAGAAGACTACTTTTGAGTTGTTACATTTTCAAATTATTCTCTGTGCAAAACTTATAGGTTTTGACTGTGAAATTATCGATGTTACTGCCTTCTTTGTCATTTCATCATTTTATAATAGTTCAATCCAATTCATAAGCGTGCTAAATTCTATATTTGGAATTCGCCCGGACTGTACCCAAGACCAAGTATAGATTGAATAATTTTCAATGCAGCTCTGTATTCTTTTTTTTTTAAATTAGTCTTTATTTGGGAATCTTTCTGCTACAGTATTTTCTGCATAGTGTAAGGCCATGTATACAATTCTAAGAAGCAAGAATAGTTTCTACTACTAGGATAATTGTTGTTCTCATTTATCCAGTATACATATACAACACTTGTTTTGTTCTTTTCTTCTTAGCGTTACTTATTTCCGCTTCGTGAAATTGTTTCCATAAGCTTTATAGTGTATAGTTTTAAAGAAAGGTTTTCTTGTATATTTGTTAATGGATTTTTGTTGTAGATAATGTAATAATTTACAGTTCTTTCAGAGAACTAATATCTACATTCTATTCTTTAGTATTGTACTAGCACACTTACATTTGTAACTATGTGAGACTCCTTCTTTATATTTACTCATAACAATCTCTTTCCTTACTAATAAAGTTCTCATGTTCTTTCTTGTTCATATGACCAGACCATTTCTGTCCGTGTATTATCATAGAAAACAGAGAGAAACCATCACATAATTTTCTTCTTAGAATTCCTTGGTAAGAACTCTCCACATTACTACTTCCAATAGTACTTGATTTATACTGCTTAAACCTTTCTCTAACTAGGAAATGTAAATATTTTTTTAACAAGAAAATGTAAACCTTCCTTTAATCAGGAAATGTAAATATCTCTTTAACGATAAAATGTAAATCTTCCTTTAATCAGGAAATGAAACATACACAGATTTATACCTCCTTACTCCTATAGGTAGTTCTTCCTCTGTTTTTCCATAATTTAGATAACAGAGAAGTAATATACTTATCTGTTGTTCGATGTTCGGACTGATGTGGTTCCTCCCTACCACGAGTGAGGAAATCACATTCCCACTCTCACTCGTGCTCCAAGTCTGAGTTTGACGGTTGACAGAATCCTCTGGAAGAGACTTTGGGACAATCCGGTCCAGTGTCCAATTCCAACAATGTCAGAAGTTTGAAGTGTTCCACTGGTTAGCACCAGTCCAAGAATCTTCTCCAGAATTCTTCCTCTCCAGTTACCGAACATAACCCTTTATCCCTAGACGTGAGGTAACTGTTTGAACTGATTATGTTCAACTAACTCACTATCTTGAATTGCTTTTTTTAAGATCAGTCTTTTACTTTATGAAACCAACTCCATAATCAATTTTCATTAATCAAAATTAAATTTATGTTCATAATATTTTGTTTTCAAAAAAATAATAACAATAAATGTTTAAAAGTCTTAACAATTCACTTACTCAATAATTAGTGATTAAACCAGTAACTAATGATTAAACCAATGATTACAAACGACACTGATTCAAAATTTAGCAAGAACTCCTAGTCAAAAAGCTGACTTATTATTAGCCAACCAAATTATTCAAAAAACCATTTTAAATAGGTACAAGTGGACATATATCTTACATTATAACATCGAGCTTCAAGATATTTAAGCAAATTTAGAAAGAGAGATAAGTTCAAAAAAATCTAGTGAACAATTTGCTACTTTTATATTCATAAAAAAAAATGAAATAAAGGCATATATATAAGATTAGATAAAATTTTAAAAGGGCATAAAAAGGTTTAATTTACGTACATAATTGAATTGTGAGTCAAACCGCATTTTAAGTGGTGCACGCATTTCATTAAGCCCTTGAAAAAATATTTCTATTCTTGTCTTTTTGTATGTAAGTTTGGTTTTTTTGTGAATTATTGGCTTTGATATAGTTCGTTGTTTAAACTTAAAAACCTTGAATTCTATTTAGCTTGATTTGGTTCGTGGCCATTGAATTTTGAAACCTTGAATTTTAAATGGGAAATTATTTGTGTAGTGGGTTTTACCATGGTTTTAATAAGAGGAGTTGTTTATGTAGTTAGAGGAATTGATTGGACAATTAAAATTGGTTGGAATCTAGACAATTGTTTTTAAGAAATCTTGCAATAGTAGTGTTTGAATCATATTTTTAATAGTGAAAATGGATTCAGCACCATCTAAAACTTCTAGTGCACCCAAAATATTGAAGTTTAATAACTATAACTTAGTTTTGCAAAAATCTCTGTCAAATTTTCTTAAAATCTTACCTAAATTTCAATAATTTTCAAGATTCTGATGTCGAGAGTAGGGGTTTTTTGTAGCGGTTTAAATAGGACGTTGGGTAAGTAAATCTGGTTGGAAATGTTTTGAGTTGTATCAATGCAGATACTACTGATTTGCTGGTACCCATGAAGATAAATATTATTGCTATTGGTGGATATTGCTGAAGCTACTGGGTTGCTAATATCTGGTACCCTCTTGGATAATATTTTTTCTTCTGGTGGCTATTAGTCGTCTTTTGCATTCGCTTGATTCACACATTGTTACTGGATTAGGGGGTCTCACATTCAGCATGTATTACAGCTTAGTATTAAAGAGGTTATTCTGCCCGATTGCGGGTCGTTCTTGAGGGGGTGGAATATCGAAGGTGGTACCCGATGTGAATACAAATTGTCGCTTATGGTGGTCATCTGATGCATGTGTGCGTTGCTTCTATTAGCTGGTACCTCGAAGATCATTTCTGTTGCTTCTGGTGGCTAAGGCGGTCACATCTGTTTTTATGTTTGACTGGTACCCATTTATGGACGATTTCTATTGCCATTGGTGGCTTCTATTTGCTCACAGTCCCCTCATTTGTTTCCCTATCCTAGTTCATGGGAGGACCTATGCTTATCAGCAGCGCATCATCTTTACCAAATTTGGCTAGTTCCATGATGTATCTCGAGTCATTTTTCATTTCTACATTGGGTTATTATTCCATATGATTCTGAAATGTCAACTTTGGGGTACTAGTCATCCGACGCTTCTGAGATCTTCTTGATCAGTCTTATGGTTTTCATAGCCATGCTTATTCTTCTTTCAATTTACAACACCCATAAATCAAATGGTGGCGTGCGTCAGGATTGACTCTTCATATCCCTCTTCTTCACAAAACTCGTCCTCTGCATCTGATCAGTTTGGACCTGAGCTCAGTGATGTATGTTGCAGTTTTTGGCATGGGTGGTCGGGATTTTTCTTTATCTCTCGGCCATGCAAAAGCATAAGTATTAGAATTCGCAAGAAATAGTGGATTGTCCCTGGATGCTTGTGTTGCTGCTGTAGCCAATGCTAGTGCTTCTGATCACTTTCATGGCTCTGGTGTCTGGTTATTGATACCACTGGTTTTCCCCAATTCCGGTATTATTTGAATTGGATGCCGGATTTGTATTGGTACGTTAGCCGGGATCAATTGGTTATTTTTTCAAGATAATCACGCGTGGCATCCATCTTCAGTACATCCTAAATCTTCTAATCTTACTTAGGGATTTTCAAAGGACAATTTTTTCATCCGTCATTTGCACTGACCACACTTGCCTTATCCGCCACCTTTATCCACGCACTAAATCTTCATGCTACTGCACCTACCTGATGGCGATATTCCTTTCTAATTTAATATACCACTTATCTTTCTACCATTTGGATCCCTATACGACCCTTCCACATGATTAAACCCATTGTCTTATGCTTGTCGACGGCTTGCTCTTTTAATTCCTGCCCCCGCTCCAAGGCTGACATAAATTTTCAATATTAATATAATCACTTGCCATTCCTTTCAAGTCTATCTACCGCGTTAACATTCTGTGCAGAGGGTGCAGTGACGGCTTCTCCTGTCATTGCAGTTATTACTACCTCATGGAGCGTACAGGTGTCTCAATCCCAAGGATCTCCAGCACTTGTAATTTGCTTTCTGATGCAAATGATGTCGTCCAACCTTCCATCTCTCCCGTGGTGAATATCAACGAGTTTATTGTGAATCGGGGCGTTAATTATTCCTCTGCTCGTGCTTCTCGTTTGCCCGACTCCCATAAACAACAGAAGCGCGGAGGTCGACGTAGAAAGAGATCGTCCTGTTTCAAACACAAAATGGAGATTAAGGAACTTTCGCTCGACCATGATGATCTATGCAGGAGGGTTGTTAGTTTGCAGAAGCGTGAAGTTATTGGTAGGTGGTTATTTCCTGAAAATCCTGATTTTGACACAGGCAAATGGATTAGCAAGCACTGGAGTACCATCATTGGTTATTCCCCGAAGGTTAGTGTCCTTATCAACGGCTGGTTTAGCGTTCATTTATGGATGAAGGCGACGTCAATAAGATTATCTGTAGAACATGGGTTCGAGGCCGGAGCTTTATGCAACTTATGCCCTGGTCATTGGGCTTCAACCCAGTAATGGAGGCCCCTAAGAATCAGATTATCTGGGTTAAACTCCCGGGTCTCCCCCTCGAATACTGGACTCTTAAAGCCCTTCGGGCTATTGGCAACTCCATTGGATCAACCAAGTATATTGACCCTGGCATCGTGGGTTCAGGCGACAAGCGGGTTGCATGGATTCTGGTCGAATTGGAATATTCTGGAGGCTTACCGGGCGACATTGATCTTCTATGGGGCAACAGGCGGCACCGGCAGCGCATTGACTACTGGGGAATTCCATTCCGTTGCCTCATCTGCCATCGAACCTGTCACCTTAGAGACCATTGTCCATATCGCTTGCGTATGGTTCATTCGGGTTTGGTCGATAATAATTCAAACAGAGTCCGCCGCTCAAATGTTGCTTCGATCGCTCTACTTGTCAATAAGTCAGGTAATTCTAGCCCCGTCATTTCTGAAGATGATGCCTTTGTGACTGCTCAGGAGCAATCGGATGGTATAAATAACAATCATCGGGTATTAGAGTCTGAACATGACTATGACTTAGTTGATGAACTTGCTCCTTTTCGATCATCTGTATCTTTGGGTCAGGAGATTGATCACTTGGATAATTCTGGCCCAAATTCCAGCCCTGTCGAATTACTATTGAATATCCCGAAGGATAATGACCTGCTGTTATCTTTACATACTGATTCCCCGCCTCATTCTAAATCCAATTTCCAAGTTGGCGAGTCTTCCAAATCGGCGAATATCCCCGACTATGGTCCCCACATGACATTAGAGATCCCACCTGATTCTGCGGACCCTATCAACATCCCCGACTCCCCTAGAAATTCAGTCGGAAGTGACCTAGAATCTATACTCGCAAACCCTAATAATGACTTGGCTGCTCTTACGGTCTTTGATAGACCTCCAGTTATTTGTCCTCCATCTCTACCAGCTCATCCCAGTAGGGGCAAGTCCAAAACAGCCAACAAATATTCCAGAGGTAAGTTCAAAGCCATCGCCCTTTTCTCCGGAAATGACGATGATCTCACTGACATTCCGATTTCGACCAGTGAAGGCACATGGTCCAGTCCTCGGGCACTTAGAGCAAGTAACCCGGACCGGGTTTCTCCATGAATCATATACTCTCAATGAATATCAGGGGGTTAGGCGATGCCTCCAAAGCTCATTGCCTTCGTGACTTATTGCAATCTGTTAATCCTTTTATCTTCTTTGCTCAAGAGACCATGTGTGATAGAGAGTGGGCCATCAAAACCTTTCTGAGCATCATGAAAGGTTGGTATGCAGCGGCTGTTGGCGCAGTGGGTCAATCCGGCGGCCTTATTGGAATCTGGAATCCTGTATTGGCTTCTTTTCAGGCATATAAGTTTTTCGGTGGGATTTTACTATCAGGTCACCTCAGAGGAATGGCTGAGGCTATTAACTTTGTCAACATTTACGCTCCTTATGCTGATAGAAAATCCTTCTGGCAGCATATGAAGGACTCTGGTATCTTATCCCTGCACAATCTGATTCTGATAGGTGATTTTAATGCCACCATGCGTCCGGATGAAGTTTGGGGTTCTTCTGCAAGGTTTGACCCTCTGTCATCCTTTTTATCTGATATATTTTTTGGTTATCATCTGGTGGATATTCGCCCATCTCCCATAATGCCAACTTTGTCCAACAAGCGGGCTGGTGTTCATTATATAGCTAAAAGGCTTGATAGGGCTATTGTTCATGCGAATCTTGTTGACAAATGGTGCATGCTTCGATCAGATGTTTTAGTATCGGATTTATCCGATCATATGCCTATTAGGCTTTCTTGGAAAGACAGTCATAAATCCGGGGGTAGGCCTTTCAAATTCAACAGAATTTGGCTTGAAGACAAGGAGTATACGTCTATGATTCAAAGATTATGGAAAGTTGATTTTGATGATGATGGCCCCAAAGATTGGGATCAATTCCATTTTAAGCTTCAAAAGATTAAACGGGCCTCAAAGGAATGGGAGATCAGGAAAAAGATGGCGCTTAGGAAGGAATTCATCGAGATCTCATCCAAAATGGAGGCCTTATTTGCTTCGTTTTCCACATGCCCTCCTGATCAAAAGGCTCTTGATTCTGTGAAGGAGCTTGGGGCTCGAAAGAAGGAAATCTTGCGGATCGAAGAGGTTACCTGGCACTTGAAAAGTAGGGTTTCTTGGCTGCGAGAGGGTGACCTCAATACGCACTTTTTTCACAAGACTGCTAATGCCCGCCGAAACAAGAATGCGATTTGGCGTATTTTAAAAGAGGATAACAGCTATGCTTTCTCCACGGCTGAGATTCAAAATGAAGCAGTTGCGTACTTCTCCAAGTTTTATTCTGTGGATTCTTCTATTGATGCTGTTAATCAATCATGGATCCTTGATCATGTGCCAAGGTTTTTTGATGAGGCTGCCATTAATATGGTCGATCAGTGCATTACTGGGAATGAAGTCCTTTCGGTCCTGAAGTCATTTCCTCATGATAAATGCCCAGGTCCTAACGGATGGCCTGCATAATTCTTTGTTTTCTTCTTTGATCTTATGGGCAATGAGATCACTGAAATGATGGAGCTATTTCGTAAGCAGGGTATGATGCCTGCTAATCTAAATTCTTCCTTCATTGCACTTATTCCAAAAATCTCTGATCCTGTTTCATTTTCTGATTTTAGACCTATTGCACTTTGTAATTTAATCTACAAAGTTACTTCTAAGATTATTGCCAACCGCCTCAAAGCGGTGTTATCTGCTAACATCTCTGTCGAGAAATATGGTTTTCTTAGTGGCAGGTCTATTCATGATGCGATTGCCATCGCCCAGGAGATTTGTCATTCAATGCACTCTAACAAACAGGAAGCGCTCATTATGAAAGTCGATCTCCACAAAGCTTATGATTCTCTTGATTGGTCTTTCATTCGGGTTTTACTACTCAAGATTAGGTTACCCATTAGAATCATCCGCTGGATTATGTCTTGTATTTCTAATGTCAGATACGCGGTGATTGTTAATGGGTGTCCATCCATCTTCTTCAGGGCTGGTAGAGGACTGCGCCAAGGATGTGCGCTCTCCCCTCTCATCTTTATTCTGGCTATGGATGGACTCAGTAAGATATTGCATGCCTCAGAGACAAAGGGATTTATCAAAGGCTACGCCTATTCAAGCACGGTCTCCATTTCTCATTCACTATTTGTGGATGATATCTTGTTGTTTGGATACTTGAACAGGAATCACTGGTTCTACATCAAATTTACTCTCAATCATTTCAAGGCGGCTACTGGGCTTTGTCTAAATGGAGATAAGTCTTTCCTTCTATTTGAGTTTGGTGATGAAGCTGAAATCAATTTCATTGCTGAATTTATGGGTGTTGGGATTCGTCACATCTCTAGGGGTTTCAAATACCTGGGTTTTCAAATCAAGGCCTGTGGTTATAAAAATAGTGACTGGGAATGGATTATTGCCCGTTTCCGAGACCGGATTCAGCGCTGGACTCACTGCTGGTTATCTTTGGGCGGCCGCCTCATTTTGATTCAATCTGTATTGTCCCAAATGATCGTTTTTTGGGCTCATCTAATGCTCCTCCCAGCGGGTGTTATTTCCAAAATCAACAGCATTATTACTCATTTTATTTGGGGTGGGGCTAATATGACAAATAAATTTCCTCTCTGTCGATTAGCGGTTATTTTCACTCCAAAGGACATGGATGGATGGGGTGTCCTTTGCACTCGAAGTTTTAACTGTGCTCTTCTCATTAAGTCTTTTTGGCGGGCGATCCATAGTTCGGGGATTTGGAACAACATAAACAGGGTTAAATATTATGATGGGGATGCATTGCAAATGATTAATTGTAACAGCTTTTCTTTTCCCACTGTAATTTCTTGCATTTGGCGAAGCTTTAAATCGATTATTCCTCTCATTAGGCCTCGGATTGGATGGCAGTTTCGGGATGGTAGTAGTATTCCCATTGGGGCGTTAAACTTTCTCCCTCTGTTAAATCACTCTAATCTATCTTCCCGCCTGTTGCATGCTTTTACCACTCGTGGTATTCTCTATTTCTCACAGTTAATATACTACTGGTCTTATAATGCCCCCATTTTCAAATCCTCAGATCATCTTCATTTACAGGGGCCGGACGCGGTGGAATGGGAGTCAATTCGAAATATATTGCGCTGTGCTGGCCTTTGTTATGCGCAGGGAGGTGATCATCTGGTCTGGAATGGCCCGCTCAGGGATAACAATGTTATTGTCAAGGAGATCTATCATGACATTATTCATTCTTCTCAACAGGATCGAGCTTCGCCCATCTTCTTCTCTTTCTGGAAAAGGAAGATTCCTACGAAAATTGTTCTTTTTGGATGGTTAGTATGGCGTGGGAAAGTTCTCACATGGGACAATTTAATTAAGAGAGGATTTCAGGGTCCAGGCTGGTGTGTACTCTGTCACTCTGCATCGGAGACTATTGCCCATCTTTTTTTCGAATGTCCCATTGTTTCTCAGTTATGGAAGCTTTTCAGCTCTTTCTTAATGGACCCATCCTGGTCCCCACTGGATTTTATTTCTGCTGCATGCGATTGGGATCATCTGAATAGTAAATTTAAATCTTTGCCATTTTACTTTATTTGGGAGGTCTGGAAGGAGCGGAACCAGGTGATTTTTGAACATAAATCCTTCCACTTCCAGAAAGTTTTTTTGGCCATCAAATCCTGGGTGGATGATTGCCCGTCTCCGGTGTTTCCTGTAGTTGATGCTTCTCATCGCATTAGGCCCCATGAAATTGTCCTTCCTGCCTTGTATTTCGATGGTGCTGCTGTTGATGGTTCTACTGGATGTGGTGCATGGATTAAAATTTCTGATAAGGAGCGCATTCACATTCATTGGAATGGCGGGCCTGGTACCAATAACAAAGCTGAAATTTTGGCTCTATGGGGGGGTCTCTTCATTGCCGTTGATTTTCAAATCCAGGTGAGGGGTATTTTTGGTGACTCCCAACTTATCATTGGCTGGATCAACAAAGGTTTTCAGATGCATAATCTGCTATTGATGGGCTGGAAGGATCGAATTCTCAAATTCTGGAACAGGCTACATTGCCCTCTTATCAAACACATTTTCCGGGAAAATAATACTATGGCTGATCGACTATCAAAATTGGGGCTTGCAGATGAATTTGGTCTCATGTTTCTATCTCATTTTGCTGATGGAAACCTGATTGCGGAGCAATCAATTCCTATTCCATGATCTTTCTCCCAGGCATTCGGACATTTTTGGTTCTATTTTGTCTCTGGTTCTCTTTTCAATTTATCAGATATGCAGGGTATGACTTTAATCATCGAAGGATATATAACTCCTATATATGTTGCCCAAGCAACCGTAATCATAGAGTTTTCAGACTTCCGTGAAGTGGCCTATTCTTTTGTCTACTCGAAAGCAAAGATTTCACATTTGGATATATCAAGCGAGCGTGATTATGGTGCATCAGGCGAGCCAGGTTTCCCTTTTTTCAGGCAAGCGTTGCTTTACTATCTACAAGCGAGCATGTTATGCTATCTACAAGCGAGCGAGACAACAATCTTCAGAAGGATCTGAGTTGCTCTTCCTGATATTTCAATTACGTTTCGGGTCTGCTTTTATTTCCAGAAAATCTCTCTGCCTCTGTCTAATACTCTTTTAGATAGCCCAGAGGATCCGAACGCTCATCAGATCTTTATCATGTTGTTTTCTTACAACGCTGTTTTATCTTCTGGAGATAATTTGTATAAATATCATCAATCATAATCTCCATTTTTGTTTTCATATAAGTTTTATCAGTATTGGGGCTGATCTGCCCCAGTTTATGTGGCAGCCCACAAACCCCCTTCATTGCTCTACTTTCTGAGCATGTTCATTCGGACTATATGCTGCTTTTCTCGCTGAATTTTCTCTCAGCTGAGATCAATGTTGAATATGTACTGTTTTATATTAATATTATAAATCAGCGTTTTTTTCTTCTGAAAAACGATATATGGCAGGAGGAAACGCGTGCATACTTGAAGCAAAACGTGGAATTTTAGCCGTTTCCTCATGTGCTGTGCTGTGCTGGATCTTTTACATCAATACTCGAAGAATGCAGCCCAACGATTTGACGGCAACTCTTTTAAAGTCAATGTCAACGCTCATTTTGCTCATACTACTCTCGTTGGGTTGGCTGATGGGATTTTTTTATGATCACTATCTCATTATTTTGTAATTTTCATATTATAATATCTTAGTTTTAATTTATAAAAATAATTTAGTATTAATTTTTATTCGTAGGTTAAAGTAACATTATTTTTTAAGATTTAGATATTCTAATATGAATTTGATTTATTTTGTAATTTTCATATTATAATATCTTAGTTTTAATTTATAAAAATAATTTAGTATTAATTTTTATTCGTGGGTTAAAATAACATCATTTTTTAAGATTTAGATATTCTAAAATGAATTTGATTTTTTTATATTTTTAAAATTTGTATTTATGATTAAATTTATTTATTTATTAATTATTAAATTAATTTTTTAATTAATAATCTAAATATATTTTTAATTTATAATAACAATATATTTATATTTGTTATTAATTTTATTTTATTTATTATTATTATTGTATTTGTAACATATGAAATTAGTTTATAATGAAAAAAATTATTAACTTAATCAAAATCAAAATTTTAAATTAAATATCTTAAACTTCTCTTTTACTCACCATAAATATTATATGTTTTGAATAACTTTTTCACCAATCATAAATATTTCATATAATTAAACTCAAAATTAATTAAACATATTTTTTAAAATATAAATTAAACCTTTAATAAAAAATTATAAAAAACAATTTTTATAAAAAAATTATATATATATGTATATACAACTTTCAGCCCAATGATAATGAAAAACATCTATGAAAACTAAAAATCTTTTATGAGATTTTGAAAAGATGAGATATTACTTGAAATTATATATATATATATATATATATATATATATAGAAGTAGTTTAAGATAATCATATTTTTGTAAGTTGAAAGATGGAGAAAGTTGATACCGTGATAAATATTTTGAATTCAGATATTATTTTATTTATATTTTGCAAAATGATCTATTTTCTTCTCCTTAATGATCTCATCATTTTATTCTCCTTAATGATCTTATCAAGGAGTGCCCTAACAGTGCACTAATCACAGTTTATTCTTTCATTTTATTTAGCATCTTTTTTAAAATCATTTCAATTTATTTAATATCTTTGAGCTGAGAGACACATTGTACAACCTAATATGGGGAGATGTGTAAGTATGTCTGAAGCTAAAATAAAATCTAACTAATTGTATAAAATCTATTTTTATATTTACTCCATAAACCTCTTTATATTTATAAAAACTCAAAAAAGAGGTTTTATTTAGGTGAAGTCTATGGGCCAAATATCATGGGAGAAATCATTATTAATACGATGGGTCAAATACTATATTTATAAAAGAGGTATAAATAGGTAAGGTAAATAAATAAAAATATATCAAATAGGAGTATAAATCAACATTGAATTATATATGAAACCTATGGGCCAAATACCATGGACTGAATTATTAATAATAGCATGCAAAAAAAACACTATTAACCCTAATATTAATATTAAAATATTATTATTAAATCTAATATTCATATTAATATCTTATAATATTATTATTATTAAATTTAATAACTTTAGATTAATACAATATTAAATTTTTATATTATAATATATATTAATATATCACGATGTATATATTAACTCTAGATATATATGGGAGGGAATAGAGGTGGAGAAAAAGGGGGAGTGACAAGAGATATATGGAGATAAAGTGATGGGGCGAGAGAGAGAGAGAGAGAGAGAGAGAGAGAATTGGAGGGTAGAGAGAGATAGAGAGAAATATAAAGAATGGGGAAGAGAGAGGGAGGTAGGAGAGAAATAGAGAGAGATGAAGGATGAGGGGAGGAAGAGAGAGGGTGAGATAAAGAGAGGGATTCGGAGGGGGGGAGAGGGAGGGGAGAAGAAAGACATAGAGTGAGAAGTGGAGATAGAGGGTGTGACAAGGGTGAGATGGAGAAAGAGTGTGTATGTTTAGGGGTGAGATAAAGAGACATAGAAGGAGTGATGGAGACAAGGGCGGGAGAGAAGGAGAGAGAATATGAAAGGGATGTATATAGTAACATAGTTGGAGAGAGAGATAGTGTGATGTGGAAGAGAGAGGATTTGAGGGGAGAGAGAGAGAGAGAGAGAGAGAGAGAGAGAGAGAGAGAGGATTGAATGGAAAATAGAGAGAGAGAGAGAGAGGGCAGATAGAGGAAGGGAGGCGAGAAAAGGAGAGAGAGGAAGAGAGTGATGGGGGAAGAGAGATGATTTTTGAGAGAGAGAGAGAGAGAGGGAGAGAGAGAGAAGGAGAGGGAGATAGGAGGATGAGAGGGAGGGATAGAGAGATGGAGTTGGAGGGGGGGATAGGGAAGGATAGGGAGATGGAGTTGGATGGGGAGAGAGGGAGGGAAGAAGAAATACATAGAGAGTGATAAGTATAGAGAGAGAGGGAGTAAAAGTGATAGATGGAGAGAGAGCGTGTGTATGTTTGGGGGTGATATAAAGATACAAAGAAGGAGATATGGAGATAATGGGAGAGAGAAGGAGAGAGAGAGACATATAGTAACAAAGTTGGAAGGTGAAGAGATGAGAGAGAGAGAGAGAGTAACAAATTTGGAAGGTGAAAATAGACAAAGAGAGAGAGGTGGGAGAGAAAGGAAGAGAGAGAGTGAAGAGATGTAAGGAAAGAGAGATGGAGATGGAGAGGGAGATAGAGGGAGGTAAGAAGAATTACATAGAGAGTGAAATGTGGAGAGAGAAAGAGAGGAAGTGATAAGGAAGATGCAAAGAGAGGGGGAGAGGATAGCAGCAGGGAAGAAAGATAGAAGCGCGGAAGAGAGAGAGGGAAGGAGAGGAGGAGGGAGTGATATATAGATAGATTGGATAAATATATTGTATGTTTTGGGGTTGATATAGAGAGACATGGGGATAGAGAGATAGGATGATATATGGAGGGAGATAGGAGGAGAGATGGAGGGATAGAGAGATGGAGTTGGATGGGGAGAGAGGGAGGGAAGAAGAAAGGCATAGAGAGTGAGAAGTGGAGAGAGAGAGAGGGAGTGATAAGGGATAGATGGAGAGAGAGTGTGTATGCTTGGGGGTGAGATAAAGAGACAAAGGAGTGATGGAGAGGAGGGAGAGAAGGAAAGAGAGTGGCATATAGTAACAAAGTTGGAAGGTGAAGAGAGAGAGAGAGAGAGAGAGAGAGAGAGAGAGTGGAGAGATGTAGGGAAAAAGAGATGGAGATGGAGAGGGAGATAGAGGGAGGTAAGAATAATTACATAGAGAGTGAAAGGTGCAGAGAGAAAGAGAGGGAAAGATAGAGAATATGCAAAGAGAGGGCGAGAGGATAGCAGGAGGGAAGAGAGATAGAAGCAGGAAAGAGGGGGGGAAGGAGAAGAGAGAGAGGGAAGGAGAGGAGGAGGGAGTGATAGATAGATAGATTGGATAAAGGGAGTGTATCTTTTGGGGTTGATATAGAGATACTGAGGGATATAGAGATATAGATTGAAGGTGAATAGATGGAGACAGGGATAGAGGGACAAAGAGATTGATAAATATGGAGTGAGAAAGTGCGTGTGTTTGTTGGGGTGAGATAAAGAGACAAAGACGAATATATGGAGGGACATATAGATATATATAGAGGGGGGACAGAGGGTAGAATATTTCTTACAATAGATGCATTGATTTTAGTGTAGATGGTGATTTCTAATCCTCTTTTATTGCTTTCACTAGATGCATTGATTTTAGTATAGATGTTGATTTATAATGATATTTGATTAATTGCACTAGATGCATTGATTTCAATGTAGATGATTTCTAATTGTATTTGATTTCTTGTAATAAATGCATTGGTTTCAGTGCAGATGATGATTTTTAATACTATTTGATTGCTTTACTAGATGTATGAATTTCAATGTAGATGTTGATTTCTAATTATATTTAATTGCCTACACTAGATGCATTGATTTCAATATATGTTGATTTCTAATCCTATTTGATTACTTGCATTAGATGCATTGATTTTAGTGTAGATTTTGTTTTCTAATATTATTTGATTTCTTGCACTAGATGCATTGATTTTAGTGTATATGTTGATTTACGATTTTATGTAATTGGATGTATGATGGTACATTAATTTTAAAGTCATTGGATTAATAGTGTGCATTGATTTCAATGTCAAAAAAGTATTGACAATATACATTGATTTTTGTGTTATAGTAATTAAACCTATTAATATTGGAGAGGAAGAGAGAAAAGATATGATGTTTACTACGAGTTGGAGCTAAATATTTAAATGGTTTACGATTTCAACTGTCCTTTTCATGTAATCGATATGAAAAGATGAAAAAACTAACAAGGGTGACAATAAGAATAGTAGAAGAAAATAGTTTGAGATTGATCACAAAGACTATTTGCAATTTATTGCATTCTTATTATTCACATTTTCTATCATTCAATATTATTACATTGCCATTTTGGGTTCAAAATTTTTTATTTCATCATTTTTTGTTATTAAAGTTATTTTACAATATTTATCATCTCAACAAACTTAGGTAACTAAGAAAATTTAAAATTAAAATGAATTAATAAATCTAAAATATATTTAGCATATTTAAAATGGTTATATTAATATTAGATGTATGTACATATTATTGATAAAAATAATCATATGTTACTCATATTATATTATACTTACTAACATTATATATAATCATTCTAGACCCGTTTTAACTTTAGATTAACGAGGTGTCTAAAGAAAATGTACTCATTTTATATACTCTGTATCTATGTTATCTTAAAGAAAATGTGTTTCTGCTGCACTAAGATTTATATATTTTATATACTTTGTATCTATTTTATCTTAAAAGAAAAGTGTTTCCGTTGCACTAAGGTTTTGCAGACGTATATCATAATAATGTCAGCCGTGAGCTCATCCATACATCCATATGTCAAAAATGAACATTTGAGTTACAAGTGGAATCAAACAAACACAGTATTGACTTTTATTGTGTAGCCCCAAGTTGTGTTGGGTGTATGCTGTTGGATATAATTAAGAATATGCTGTTTTAGGTTTTAGGCCGTAAACTAAAACATTATTGTAATCGACGTTTTCATATTCATAGGGATTCAAATTAACAATCACATATTCATAAGCCTTTGTTGTATACTCCGATGCAAACCACTTGCATTGCATTTGTTGACATAAATTATTTATATCTCTATGGTATTGTAGTGGAATGTATTAATCCGATGCAAACCACTTGCATTGTATTTTATGACGTAAAATATTTATATCTAAGTTGTAATGCCTTGTATTTTCTGACGTAAAATATTTATATCTAAAGTATAATGTAGTGGAATATAAACAGACTTTATTTTACCTCTAGAGTTGTCACATGTCATGACTTCATAAGTTGGTAAAATAAAAAATTAATTTTCATATTTTATAAAAAGAATTATTGGTGGTTTGGCTTTAAAATTGAAGTACTACATGCTCATCAGCAAGGCACATCAAAAGGCCCATCCTCAACAAATTGCTAATAAAACTTAATCTCTCAACATAATAATTAAAAATATATATTTTTATTCAATTTAATTTTATATTAACTATTACTAATTATTTACTCATTAGAATACTTCATTAAATCAAAATTTGTTAAAACTTTGTGAACCAAAATATATATATAAAAAAAAAATTTACACTCAAGAAACTTCTAATACTTTCATTTCACTTATTTTTTATATACTTTGTATCTATTTATCTTAAATGAAAAAGTGTTTTTGTTGCAGTCAGGTTTATATTTTTTTTTTATACTTTTTATTAAAAAAAAGTGTTTTTGTTGCACTCGGGTTCATATTTTTTTTTAATGGTTTGTATCTTTTTATCTTAAAAGAAAAAAGTTTGGCATAAGTATATCATAATAATGTCAGCCGTGAGCTCATCCATTCATCCATATGTAAAAAATGAGCATTGGAGTTACTGGAATTAAATTATCACAACATTGATTTTTATGGTCTAGCCCCAAGTTGTGTTGGGTTCATGATATTAGATATAATTAAGAATAAACTGTTTTAGGCGGTAAACTAAAGCTTTGTTGTGGAGTTACTGGAATTAAATAAACACGATCTTGATTTTTATGGTCTAGCCCCAATTTGTGTTGGGTTCATGATGTTAAATATAATTAAGAATAAACTGTTTTAGGCGGTAAATTAAAGCTTTGTTGTGATCAACGTTTTCATTTTTGAAACAGTGAAACATTTTGATAGAGGAGAGGTATATGGGTTAACATTAACAATCACATATTAATAAACCTTTGTTGTAGTTTGCGATGCAAACCACTTGCATTGCATTTTGTAACTATATATTGTATTCTATTGTAATGTTATAATGCGATGCAAACTACTTGCATTGTATTTTTTTACATAAATTTTGTAACGTAGTAGAATATAAACGGACTTTATTATATTGTAGAGTTGTTACTTGTTATATAGTGATTTTATGGTAAAATTAACTTTAAAAAAAAATTAAAAATTTATATTTTATAAAAAGAACTAATAATATTTTGGCTTTATAAAATGTTGAAGATAATGGAGAATGTAATTTAGGAGAGAGTCGATTCATTAGAATCTTAGAATAGGAATTAGTTCCTATTTTTTAGGTAAGTTGTTCTAACTTTCCTATATGTGTGAAGACTATATATTCATGGTTGTAATGTGATTGAGGTAGAGTGTTCTGCAGTGACAGTCTCCAAGTGGAGCCTCTCATCTGAGAGCTGCCCAATTTTATTAATGAAGTCAACTCTTGTATTTTTTATCATAGTATTAGAGCTGGTGAATCAAAGCTAGAGTGCTTTGATCCATCAGTGAATGTCTCTAGGGTTGGTGAGTCAAAGCCAGAGTGCTTTGATACCCCTGTGAGAGTCTAGGTGGCAGAAGAGAGGCCCCTAGTTGCGAGACGAAGTGTGTTCTCTGTACGACTGTTGATCAACGCTGGTCCTAGAGGAAAAAGGTTGTTGATCTGCTAATTCAACACTGGTCCGAGAGGTGTAAAAGCGTTTGTAATGTTCCCAAATTTTAGCCTCAAACTAAAAGGAACATTATAGTTAATATTTGATGAATAAAATGGGTAGGGAGGCCCATTAACCTCTTTAGAAGGAAAATAACATTCCTCATGTGAAAAAGGGAAAGAATAAGTAGCTGGATTGAGCACCCATAGGTGTGAACAGGATTGGATCATGTTGATTCAGTCATATTTGACCAAGTCCACATGCACTGTCTATATACATTACATCTCCATATTGGACAATGTAGTTTCAATGGAGGAAAACTTGC
This sequence comes from Pinus albicaulis, assembly GCA_034641835.2. Taxonomy (NCBI): domain Eukaryota; kingdom Viridiplantae; phylum Streptophyta; class Pinopsida; order Pinales; family Pinaceae; genus Pinus; species Pinus albicaulis. The sequence goes on from CM076579.1 coordinate 1,562,486,657, forward strand.
ATGGGCTAGGTGGCACATATGGATGGGACCCATTACGGAGAGGAGAAATTGCTTTATATGGAGAGGAGGACAACCATTGTATTCATGCTTGGATTATTATTTGCTTGGGTCTGTTGAGACTTTGCTTCCTCTTGCTGTTTAGCAGGGTTGCAGTGCTGTTTAGCACAAGGGTGTTCCCTGTCGGGAATCCCTACCTCATCCTCAGGGAAGGAGAGGTTCTTGAGCTACATTTCCTCATTCCAGAATTTTGGCCAAGCTACCTCCTTCAGCTACAACGCAGTTTCTATTTAGAGTTGGGTTGTGTTGCAGGGTGCAGCAAAGGAGGATATCTTTGAGTCATTTCTGGGCTTGTTTTTCAGTGGAGAGCTTGTCTGTCCATTGGAGGATCAACAAGAAGGACTCCCAGGCATATGTTCACATCTTGGCTCTAGGCCAAAGCATCTATGCAGTTCTACAACGCAGTCCCTTGTAGGAAATGCGTCATTTTTCAGAGAGCAGCTGCAGTAAGGTGTAATACCTTGATTTTGGGCTAGTTTCCTAGGGCAAGGGGCAACCCTTCCCCCAGAAAGCTAGAAAAAGGGATTCTTATCCCTATTGTACTTTATTCAGCTATGTTCATGTAATGTTTCAGGGGACTCCATTATTTTTCAGCTGAATATTCAGATCTATTCCTTTTGTACTTGAGCTTCTAAGAAACCCTTGCTGAGTTATCTTTACATTGTATAAAAGAGGCTAGATCTCTGTTTTTCTCTGTGATTTGGCTAAATAAACTCCAGATATGTTTTCTACAACATATTTCTACAGAAACCCTCTTGTAATTATGTTGTTCTTGCTTCAGAGTTTTCTGTATGGGTTAAGCTATGGGTTTTCAGTGTTTTTAAGCCATATAAGAACCGGGAGATCTGTTTAACTTAGCTAGAATGATTTGTTTTAGCTCCCATTCTATATGTGAGATGTATATTGCATGAAATAAGGGATCAAAGTCTCATTTCTCACAGTTACAACGTTATTTTTTGGAAATAGCATTTTTATGGTCCAGATCACTGCTTTTCCCCACTTGGAGATAACATATGGAGACATAGTTTTGATGAGATGCTCCTAATCTGATTTAATAAGTAAATTGACATATATTGCATTATTTTGTTCAATTATTGCTGGATCTCCAACTTTAGAATATCTTAAGATATTCTCATTGTTGTAAAATTTCCCTATTTTGGGATATTAAAGCATCGATCTGATCAGAGAGGCGGAAGGCAAAAGAGCACCGATCTACTTATCAATGTTGATTCGAGAGGTGGAACTACACCAATATTTCCCACACTTCTAAAGTCAGATTCTTATCCATGGCAGTGCCGATTTGTTGATCAGAAACGCGACAAAAGTCTGTGGAGTTGCATGGAGGTTGAGGAGGCCAATCTTGGTGGGATTTTTCTCATTGTTGGAAGCTGTAGGTGTGGTAGAGGAGATTGTTTCATGTGGAAGTCTCGTGGTTGAGTTGTGGAGGAACTGTCATTCACTGTAAGGAGGTGTTTTCGCTTGTTGCAGGGAGGAGCTGCTATGTGAACTGCAGTAGGTCATTGGCTGAGGAACAATGAGGCGGTGGTGGTTGAGCCTGTGTGGAGGCATCGTGGAGGATCATGCCCGATGGTGAGTGGATCGGATGATACACCAGATTTGATTTAAATGAACGCAAGACCTGTTCATGGTTGGGAGAAAGGGAGCTGTGAATTTCTCATCCATCCAACGAACTGAAGTTGTTGCTCGTTGATATAGAGGAGCTTGTGAAGATCTGTGTGGAGGTCGTGGAGCCTTGAATACAACGATCCTTCTTTTGGGACAACGTGCTATGAATTTGATTAGCACAATTAGGATCCAGAGATGGGGATCTAGAGTGTTGGTGCGAATCCACTTTGGGATTTAAGGCAAGAAAAAAAAAATTATCCTCCATTTTTTTTTAAAGGAGGCCATTTTTTGAAAGGATTTTTTATTTAAGGTATTGGCCATAGAAGAAAAATGTTTGGGCGCATTATTTTTTATGGGGTTATTTAAAAAAAAAAGAGGATCTCTGGTTTCTTTAGATTGTCTCTTTTTAGATCTGGGGTAGATCCATTTTTTAATTTCTAGAGGTCGATTTTTTTTTAAAGTGTCAAGATGAATAACCAAATGGTCGAGGTATGATTGAACGAGAGCAATAAGCTCAACGGTTCCAATTATTCTAATTGGAAATTCAAGTTACATACTTTGCTGGAGGGGAAAAGTGCATGGGGGATCATGAATGGTGATGAATTGAAACCTATAGCTGCAGGAGGTGTATCAGTTCTGAAAATTCAGGATTGGGAAAAGAGGGAGAACAACGCAAAAAAATTGTTTAAAAATTCAGTCAAAGACATCATTATCCCTTACATTAGAGAGTGTAAATCAACAAACGAGATCTAGACAATCCTCAAGGATCTATATGAGATCAGAATCAAAAATCATCTTTTGTTTCTCAAAAGAAATATTCTCTCCATTAAAATGGAGTAGAATGAATCAATAACTACACTCATCTCTCGCATGAAGGACCTCAAAGACAAGCTTGGTGACATAGGGGAGGCAGTGTCAAACACTGCTCTAGTAATGATTACCATGAATGGTATGAATGGCGACTATCAGATGTTCAACACAGGCTTGGATGCGAGAGAGAACACCCCCAAATTTTAGGAATTGACTGGGATCCTGTTGCAAGAGGAAGAAAGGTGGATGACCCTGAAACCTGAGAGTTCAAATATTGCTTTAATGGTGAAGAAGAAGCCCTTCAGAGGGAAGGTAAATGAAGGAAATAAAGGCAGGGGTACACCATAAAGAAATTCATCTCCATGTCAAGGTATGTCATCAAATAGAAATTATTCAGTAACCAAATGTTTCTATTGTGGTAGAGTTGGTCATATAGCTAAACATTGTCGGAAGAATAATTTTGATGAAAGTCAACATAGACATAAGAGACATGCATGACACTTTGTTGGGGATGATCATAATCAGGACCTCAGACTGTTTATGGCTGATTCTGAGGAGAATGATGAAGCATATACGTGGTTTATGGACTCGGGAGCTTCCACTCACATAAAAGGTAATAGACAGTGGTTGGAAGACTTCAAAGAAACTAGCAGTGGTGCAAAAATCTACCTTGGTGATGACAGAGGGTACCAAATCAAAGGGTATGGCAATATTCCTGTCATATTGCGTGATGGAAATATTAGGCATATCCAAAATGTGATGTATGTACCCAGAATTAAAAATAATTTGATCTCTATCTCAATGATAACATATCAAAATCTTAACGTAGAGTTTTTTAAGTCGTATTCTATTATTAAGGATGTGCTGGATTGTATAAAGACAATTGCACCATGGATTCAAGTGGGATGTCTTTAGAAGTTGGATGTGAGAAGTGCGCCACACCAAGTATTGACATCATCAGGTATGACTGTAGAATATTTATGGCATCAGAGTTTCGGCCATATTAATTACAATGATTTTTTGCTACTTCAAAAAAGAGGTATGGTCAATGGTCTCCCTATTTTAAAGCATGTTAATATTGACTTTGAAGCATGTGCTCTTGGGAAGATGCACAGAGATGAGTTTCTTGTAAATGTAGATAGAAATAAGAGACAAATACTAGAGTTAGTCCACACTGATTTGTGTGGGCCAATGCATACAAGGTCATTGGGAGGTGCTTATTAATTCTTATTATTTTTTGATGAATTTACAAGATTCACGTGGGTATATTTTCTCAGTAAAAAGAGTTATACTTTTGAATATTTCAAACAATTCAGAAGCATGATTGAGAAGTAGACAGGTAAATTAATCAAGATTTTCCGCTCGAAACAAGGGAGAGAATACAAGAAGGCTTCTTTCATCAAATATTGCAAAGACCATGGAATATTGCAGCAGTTTACAGCACCCCACAGTCCTCAACAGAACAGGGTTGCAGAGACGAGGAACATAAACCTTATGGAGTGTGCTCGCAACATGGTAAAAGGTAAGAATCTATCTAATGGTTTTTGGGAGGAAGCAATAAATACTGCAGTATATTTGAAGAATAGGAGTCCAACAAAAAGTCTTGAGTTTAAAAATCCATTTGAAGATTTATTAGGTTTTAAGCCCGCAGTTAAAAATTTAAGAGTTTTTGGCTCCAAAGCTTCTACTCATGTTCCAAAGGAGGATAGGAAGGAATTGGATTGAAAGGCCATTAAATGCACTTTTTTTGGGTATTGTACTAAATTTAAAGCTTGCAAATTGTTTGTTCCCTCTACTCATAAAGTATTTACAAGTAGAGATGTAGTTTTTCATGAGCAGGTTCATGATGGAAACTATGATAACAACAATGAAGAATGAGACATTCCTTTGTTGATGGAAGAAGGGAGTGATGAAACAGGGGATAACCATGGGCAACAGCAGTAGAAAAAGGAAGAAGCAGATGGTACAGATGCAGTAGCCAAACCAAGTCCATAAAGGGAATATTAGAACATGTGTGAAGTAACTCCACCACTCAGGAAATCAAGTAGGAAAGCTCAATCCCAGCAAGTGATAGGGAAAATTATTTTATAACTATCATGTTAAATGTTGTTAAACCCTCTAGCTATAAAGAAGCCAGTCAATATAATGAATGGAGGGTAGCCATGGAAGAGGAATATGAATCAATACTTAAAAACAAAACTTTGGATTTAGTTGAATTACCTTAAGGGAAACAAACCATAGGTTGCAAATGGTTATACAAGCCTAAATTTAAAGCATATGGGAGTATAGATAAATATAAAGCTAGGCTAGTTGCAAAGGGGTACTCGTAGAAAGAAGGTATATCTATGAGTAAACCTTCGCCCGTTTAGCTAAATTAAACACAATCGGAATTTTAATTTCTTTAGCTACCAAAAATCATTGGATGATACACCAACTAGATGTGAAATCTGCATTTTTAAATGGGGAGTTGAAAGAAGAAGTGTATTTAGAGAAACCTGAGGGGTTTGTTAAACACGGGAAATAATTTTTAGTCTGTATATTGAAGAAAGCATTATATGGACTAAAACAGGCACCTAGGTCATGGTATGATAAAATTGATTCATTTTTCCTACAACATAGTTATAAAATAAGCAAGAATGATCCTAATCTATATACTGTGTTTGATAAAGAGGGGCAAATTGTTCTGATTTATTTATATGTAGATGATATTATCATTACAGGAGATGTTGATGAACTCATTAAAGAGATTAAAGAGATCAAAGAGTATATGTAATGGGTTTTTGATAAGAAATACCTTAGTGAGCTACGCTACTATTTGGGTCTTGAAGTCTGGAGAGATTCAGGCCAGACCTTTTTGTCACAGGGTAAGTATGTTAGGAGTTTACTTAAAAAGTTCAGGATGGATCAGTGAAAAGTTGTAGCAGTGCCTTTACAGTAGAATACCAAACTTTAGAATGATGATGGTTCTAAGGAGGCAAATGCAACATTGTATAGAAAGCTGGTTGGGAGTCTATTTTACTTGACTACAACTAGACTGGATTTGGCTTATGCAGTCAGTGTTTTGAGAAAATTCATGTCAAAGTATCTTGAGAGTCATTGGGTTGCAATGAAAGGTATCTTAAGGTATATTCAAGGAACCTTAGACTTTGGTGTTATATATACTGATTCATTTGATGTTAGATTGACAGGTTTTTCAGACTCCGATTGGGCCGGAAATCTAGATGACAGATGATCCATAACAAGTTATGCATTCAACATTGGGCCTAGGGTCATTGCATGGAGCAGAAAGAAGTGGAACATTGTATCCTTGTCTTCAGCAGAAGTTGATTATCAAGCCATGTGTGGAGCAACATTTGAGGAAGTTTGGTTGAGGACACTTCTCCAGGATGCCAGAGATGAACAAAAATATGCAACAGTTATCAGATGTGATAACCAGAGCTCCATCAAACTTGCAAATAATTCGGTGTTTAGTAAAAACACAAATCATATTGATAAACAGTTTCATTTTGTTATGGAGAAGGTTCAGTAAAAGGAAATTCATATTGGATATTGTAATACTTGTGATAACGCTACTGAAATTTTTACTAAGCCTCTTGGAACAGTTAAGTTTGAGTCATTTAGGGAGATGTTAGGAGTTTTAATGAACCCTTTATCCATTAAGGGGGAGTGCTGAAGATAATGGAGAATGTAATTTAGGAGAGAGTGGGTTCACCAGGACCTTAGATTAAGAATTAGTTCCTATTCTTTAGGTAATTTTTTCTAACTTCCCTATATGCGTGAAGGCTATATATTCATGGTTGTAATGTGATTGAGGTAGAGCGGTCTATAGTGACAATCTCCAAGGGGAGTCTCTCATATGAGAGCTTCCTAGTTTTATTAATAAAGTCAAAACTTGTATTTTTTACCAAAAAATTATTAATAGTAGTTTGATTTTGAAAGTGAAGTATTATATCTTCATCAACACAACACATCAAAATTTATGAGGCTTCCATGTTTTGTATAAAAACAAGTCCTACATAATAGTTAGTCTTTTAAGATTAGTTTAAATATAGTTAAATTAGATGGAAAGAGTTTCACACATTAATAATAAATAATTAGATGTTCAAAGTGATCAGAAGATCATGTCCATTGCTCAAAAAATGCTCAAAAATGAAAGTGCTCAGAAGTGGTTGCAACCTGAGTGACCGGTAATGTCTCGTCATTGTGATTCTAGAACCATGAACAGTTCACAAAACATAGGTCGTATGCAGAAGTTATTAAGGTTTGAAAAATCTGAGTAAACTACAAAAAATGGACCTTTGACTTAGTTTGACCTTATGTGGAAAATTTTGTAAAAAAAAATATTACGCAAAAAAATTATGTTTATGAGGTTAAGATGGCCTATCAGTGGGAACCACATGGCCCCAGGCCAAGGTTGAAGTCATATGGTAAAGTGTTATCGATTCCACAGGTTTCGAACCCCAAACCTCCCTTTGCGTGCAAGCGTGCCCGACCAAATGGGCTACAAGTGGTTCTTAAACTCAATGGACCATGAGTATTATTTGAAGTTGGTTGAAATTTGTTTTAGCGGTAAAGGGGGCCATCCCCCACCTCAAACATTCATGTGACCTTCGCTCGCAACCAGGGTCTAAAGGTTACAATTACGGTGATGGCGGCGGGTTCGGGCTCATGTGGCCAATGCGGAGTTGCATTAGGGGAATTTTGAGGTCTAAAATGGGCCTCCTAAGAAAAATGTACAAAAAAAATAAACTTTTTAAGAACCAATAGGATTAGAGATGATGATGTCAACCATGGGGATGATTCACCATTTTTTAAGTAAAAGGGTAAAAAGATTAAAAAATAATAAAATAATAAAACTACTTTTTCAACTCGTATTTTCAACATATCTCCTAAAGGTTTTACTCAAATTTCGAGTGGGAGTACTCATTGGATGAAAAATTTAATTCATCATCCAAGGAGTAGCCATATTGCATACTTTTGATGGATCCTTCTACATGAAAAATGATAAATACATAAAAAAGCATGATTACAATCACGTTTTTCATGTATTTCTCATTTTTTGTGTAGCAGGACCTATCGAAATTATGCAACATGGGTACTCCTTGGATGAGGAATTAAATTTTTGAGTACTCCCGCTCTAAATTTGAGGAAAAAAATTGGGAGATACGCTGAAAATATGAGTTGAAAAAGTAGTTTTTTCTTTTTTCCTCTAAAATTTGATGATGTAATTAAACCTTATTTTATTATTTCCACTATTATTTTATAATTTCCTTAGGAGGTCCATTTTAGACCTCAAAATTCCCCTAATGAAAGTTAATCCAAAGGGTTTGGTCACAGTTCGTTCGGTGGTATGGTCTGACAGTTCCGACGGGGGGTCATGTGACCACCCCGCCCTCAAATTTAATGCAAAGTAAACTGCCGGTGGCATTAGGGGAATTTTGAGGTCTAGAATGGGCCTCCTAAGAAAAATGTACAACAAAAATAAACTTTATAACAACCAATTGGATTCAAGATGATGATGTCAACCATGGGTGATGATTTACCATTTTTTAAATAAAAGGGTTAAAATATTAAAAAATAATAAAATAATAAAACTACTTTTTCAACTCGTATTTTCAACTTATCTCCCAAAGTTTTTACTGAAATAGCGTACCGTTGATGTGAAATTCCACTCTCATCCAAGGAGCAATTATGTTTATATTTTTTTGATACGCATTATTTATAAATACATAAAAAAACGTAATACAATCATGATTTTTATGTATTTCTCGCTCATGCAAGAGACCTATCAAAAGTATGCAACATGGGTACTCCTTGGATGGGGAATTAAATTTCGCATCCAACGAGTACTCCCGCTCGAAATTTGAGTAAAAAATTTGGGAGATAAGTTGAAAATATGAGTTGAAAAAGTAGTTTTTTCATTTTTCCCTCTAAAATTTGATGATGTCATCAAATCTTATTTGATTTTTTCCACTATTATTTTATAATTTCCTTAGGAGGCCCATTTTAGACCTCAAAATTCCCCTAATTATTTGAAGGAGTGCGCCCCAAATTTGGGGAATTTCCCTAAGTTAACTCCAATTATCTTCAGTTCTCCACATTTAGTGGAGTTTTTTAAGGGACATTGGGCAGTTTCTTGTTTTGGTCATAACTCCTTGGATTTTCGACCAATGTTGATGCATGGATAGTTAATTTTTGGTATTCTCAACATTTTGAACACATTGGCACATGTTTCAGAGCCATCAGCGGTCATATTGTGCAGGTTTAGGTTCGGGAAATGTCAAGGAGCCATCAGGGCCACTAGGGTGTTTTCAGTATATTAAGCATCCATTCACTGTTTTCTGCAAATAAATAGTCATTCCTGACTAATTCCAGCATTCTGAAGTTGTTTCTACAGGGATCACAACCATTTGAGGCTTTTATTCACATTTACTTACCATTTTTGAGCAATATGATATGAGGTACATGCCTTTAGGACCTCAACCAACAGATGTAGCACAGGAGGGGTGAATTGCTTCATCAGATTTGCTGAGTACTGTTACATGTGATTTTTAATTCTCTATTATTCACTCTTGTACAATGTTCTATAAGGAATTTACATGCTTTAACATCACACAATTTTTTTTTATCTAAGTTAAAACCATTTGTTTCACCTGCAAACTTCAGAGAACCTTATGCACACATTTTAATTACTGTTTGGATACTTAGCACAGAAAAATTAATACATTCCATTCATATAAAGTTGGTATCAGAGCTCAGGTTGAGCATTAGTTTAAGCTAGAGTATTTTCTTTGTTTAACATTTGTGCAAAAGGATTTGTTTAAAATTTTGCATAACAACTCTTGCAAGATGTGCAGAGCCATCTTGGGGTAGTAATTGTTGTGAGTTTTAATGCTTGCTAGGCTAAAGCTTAAGATAGGAAAAGGTCAATTGGTGATAGCTCAAAGAAATCCTCACCCAAGGAGGGCAAGAGTACCATTATCTCCACCTTTAATTTCACCTCAAAGAGAAGCAGAAGAAGCCATAAGCATGACTTCAGGAGAAGGAGAAATTCCTCAAGAAATTGATCCCAAAGAGGAAGAAAGAGTGTTTAGAAATGCGTTCCTAGACATGACTAAAATTGTGAGAATCATCTATCAAGAAAGAAATGAAAGACTTGAAGAAGGGTCTAAAATTCATAAGGAAGGAGAGGGATCTTCAGGAGGAAAGAAAGATGAAGATAAGTCAAAGAAGGGAAATGGAGGAAATGGAGATCCACCATCCTCATCTTCATCCTCTTCCTCATCATCTGCATCCTCTACTTCGGTGAATCAATTTCACAAGTCAAAGAAAACTGTTAAAAGTCATTTTTTAAAACTTGATGTTAAGCTTGAATTGCCAATGTTTAATGGTGAAGTCAATGCAGAAAAACTTGACAATTGGATAAGGCAGTTGGAGGTTTATTTGAGAATCCACAAACTTCATGATGACGACACTAAAGTTCAGCTAGCTTCTTTTAGAATGGAAGGTGCAACACTTGTTTGGTGGGAAGACCAGAAAAAGGAGGAGATTAGAAAACATGGTAAGATTATTTTATCATGGGATGATTTCATTACTGCAATAAAACAACAGTTTTATCCATTAGCTCGTTTATAGAAAGCTATAATGAATTGGAAAAAGTTCAGACAACTTAAGGGACAAAATGTATAAGACTACACCCAAGAATTTAGGAGAAGAGCTCTCTTATTAGGGTTATATTTGCAGAGTCAAGACACTTTGTTGAAGTACATAGGTGGTTTACACAGCTATCTTAGAGATACTATCCATATGTTCAATCCTACTAGTCTAGATGATGTTTGTGTTCAAGCCACACATTTAGAGGCTAGAGGGAAAAACACTTTTGATGAGGGTAGAAACAAGCCTTTAAAGGGGAAAAACAAAGACAAAACCTCGAAAGGAAAAGGAAAAAAGAACGCATTTGTCAAAAGAGAGGGAGAGAAAGTGTTTTGTAAACACTTTTCAAGAGAAGGCTATGAAGAGAAAAAATGTGGTGAATTACTACCTGAAAAAAGAACCCAATTTAACAAAAACAAAGGGAAGAAGAAAACTGCAGCTACTACTACACAACAAGACTTAGGTGATGATTCAGGTGACGAAACTAAAATTACAGCCATGGGTTTGAAGAACATAAAGGGGAAATAAATTCAAACTAAACCAAGTACTAGTACTTCAAACTGTCATGTACAAGCTCCAAATGAAGAAGCAATAATTGAATTGTTTCATGTGAGGGTTATTTCAAAACATACAAAAATTGACACATTATTTGACAGTGGGTCACAAGCGAACCTTATGTCTAAAGACTTAATCAAGAAACTAAATATTGAGACCATTCCACATCCAAGACCATATCCACTTGGTTGGATTTGTAAGGATGCAAATTTACAGGTTTCAAAGAAGTGTATATTGCGCTTTGCAATTACTGCACATTTTATTGACACGGTTGAATTAGATGTTGTTTCACTTGATATATTAGGAATTGTTTTGGGAAGTCCTTACTTATATGACAGGAAAGCTATCTTCTATCGCCATAAGAACAAGTATCATCTATTCAAAGATGGCAAGGAGTTTATTGTTAGAGCACATCGCAAGAAGACAAACATTGCGATGGTAAATGTTTGACAGGTAAAAAAGCTAGTGAATTATAGTAAGAGTTTTGTACTTCTTATGGTTAAGCCTAAAGCTGATGTGAATCATGAGTCATTTGAAAATTGTGATCCCAAGATAAAATGAGATTTATATGATGTAGTTGATGCACATCATGAGATGTTTCAGGAGTCAATAGGTTTTCCTCGTAAAAGGGAGATTCAACATGAAATTCAATTGCAACAAGATTGTCCTCTTCCAAACATAGGCATGTACCGTATGTCTATCATGGATAATGCTGAGATAAAGAGGCAAATTAAATACTTGTTGGACAAGGGATTCATAATACCAAGCACTTCGCCATGTGGGTCACTGATAGTGTTGATTCCAAAGAAAGATGGAACTTGGCGTATTTGTGTGGACTTTAGAGCTTTGAACAAGATTACGGTAAAAAATCGTTACCCACTTCCAAGGATAGATGATTTGTTAGATCAGCTGAAAGATGCTAAAATTTTCACTAAGTTAGACTTACGTAGTGGAATCATCAAGTTAGAATTGCAAAAAGTGATATTTGGAACACTGCATTCAAAACCAAACAAGGACTCTTTGAGTGGCTATTTATGCCTTTTGGTTTATGTAATGCACCTGCAACTTTCATGCGTGTTATGGATGACGTTCTACGTCCATTTCTTGATGATTTTATTATAGTATACTTAGATGACATCTTAATTTCAGCAAGACTAGAGAAGAGAATGTCATGCATGTTATGAAAGTACTTGATGTTTTGAGGAAAGAGAAATTATTTCTTAAGATGTCTAAGTGTGAATTTGGAAAGACTTCTTTGGTTTATTTGGGACAGATTGTAGGAGGAGGTGCATTGAGAATTGATCCTTCTAAGGTAGAAGCCATTGTGAATTGGCCTACTCCCAAATCCATTACAGAGGTAAGAATTTTTTTGGGTGCAGCTAAATATTCGAGGAAGTTTATTGCTAAATTTTCTACCATAACAACTCCTATGCATGCAGTGACAAGTGTGAAGCATGCTTTCCAATGGGAAGGAAAAAAACAGAAAGCTTTTGAATCTTTGAAAGAGAATACCAGTTCAACTCCAGTCATTGCTTTACCGGACTTGAGACAACCATTCGAGCTTCAGACTGATGCTAGTGATTATGCCATGGGTGAAGTTCTCTTACAACATGGTAAGCCTATCGCTTTTCATTTTGATACATTTAATGATGTTGTAGTTAATTATCCTACATAGGATAAGGAGTTTTATGCATTGGTACAAAGTGTCAAAAAGTGGAAACACTATTTGATGGGTAAAGAGACAATTTTACATACTAATCACCAACCATTACAGTACTTGTAGTCTCAAAGTAAATTACAGCAATCAAGACATTTCAGATGGATGGGTTTCCTACAACAATTTCACATGGTAATAAGGTACAAGAAAGGTATTTTTAATAAAGTTGCTGATATGCTTTCAAGGCATATTATTAGTGCTTCTACTTTGCTTAAGAATGATTTTATTGTACATGAGAGTTACATAGAACAATATGCATCATATGTTGATTTTAAGGATGTGTATGCTAACTTGAGTGAATGGAATCAAGTTGAAGAGAATGATTATCACTTGAATAACAATTTGTTGTTTCATTTGGGCAAGTTGTGCATACCACAAGGAGAGAGACTAAGTGTCATGAGAGAAGCTAATTCTTTTCTTGTTGCTGGACATTTCGAGGTAAGAAAAATAGTGGCACATTTACAGAGGTATTGTTATTGGCCTCACATGGTAGATAGTGTTTCACGTTTCATTAGAGGTTGTTCATTATGTGCTACAAGCAAGCCTAGCAATAGGAAGCTTGGATTATATACGCCATTACAGGTACCATCAAGGCCATGGGAAAGTTTTTCTATGGATTTTTTTGGAGGTATACCTATGTCTAGAAAGCAGCATGATTATCTTTATGTAGTAGTTGATAGATTCAACAAGATGTGTATTCTTATGCCATGTAGGAAATCTATTATTGTTGAACAAACTGCTGAATTATATTTTCAACATGTATGGGTTCATTATGGTTTGCCTACTTCTATTGTTAGTGACAGGGATTCCAATTTTTTTGGGAATTTATGGTCCAATCTATGGAAGATGATGGACACCAAGTTGAAAAAGAGTATTTATTTTCATCCACAAACAGATGGCCAAACCGATGTAGTGAATAGAACTATTGTGCATATTTTGAAAGGTTGTCGTAGCAAGCATCCTAAGTTATGGGATGAGCACTTGCATTACATGTAGGTTTTAACCCTGTACATAAATCATCTACAAACGAATATTAAAATAGAAAATAAACAATAGCGAAAGCATAAAACATAAAATAGATAAACACACAGATTTTCCCCTGGATCCTAAATCGGGACGACCAGCTTGATTTTTCATTATATTCCTTTTAGTGTTACAACACATATATATACATGCCGAAGCATACATAAACCCCAATCCATTAACCCTAGATTAGAACATAACCATAGTTCCCTTGTTAGGATCCCTGAAACTGCAGTGAAAATCATCATCACCCAAAATATGTGTAAAACCCATGCAAAACCACGGGTCAAATTAGCCACAGAAAATAAGGTCCCATTTTTTTTTTTTTCCACCAGGCACAAGAGCTAGGGCCACGACAGGGGGCTGTAGTTGCTCGGAAAAATATATAGGGGGGCTATCGCCCCATGACCAGCGTGACTAGTCATGGAAAGAATATAACACATACCTAACATTCTCCAACTTGTTGTTTTCTTTTCGCAGGGGGCCACAGGAGAGCTTAGTCATTAGCCCAGTTCCGCAACACCCATTATTTCTCTACATCAAGAGAACTTCTGAGTGCTCATAGACTTTGTCAATGCATCTACAACATTCTTCAAGGTGTCCACCTTTACTAGCAACACCCTTTTAGCCTCAACCATATCTCTCACAAAGTGATATTGAACATCAATGTGCTTTGTCTTTGAATGATAAGCAGGGTTCTTAGCCAAGAAAATTGCACTTTGGCTATCAAAGTCTATCCTTATAGCTTGCTACACCAACCCCATACTTGAACACAATCTATGCAACCAAACTGCTTCCTTGCTTGCATGAGTGGCTGCTATGTATTCTGCCTCTGTAGTTGAAAGAGCCACTATAGACCGTCTTTTACTCATCCAACTGACTGCACCTCCAAATAGGCTAAACACATACCAACTTGTAGGTCTTCTTTGGTATAGATCTCCAGCCCAATCTGCATCAAAAAAACCATGAATGTCCAACATTCTTTCCAATCTTGGTCTTCCCTGGTATCACAAACCATAATCACTAGTGCCACGCAAATATCAGAAAACCCGCTTCACTGTTGTCCAATGCTCCTTCCTTGGGTTTGACATAAACCTGCTCAATACTCCCACTGCATGTGCAATGTCTGGTCTAGTACAGACCATTTCATACATCAGGCTACCCACTGCACTTGCATATGGAACATGGGACATATCCTCCTCTTCTTCTTGTGTCTTGGGACACTTTTCAGCAAACAATTTTACACCTACAGGGATCGAAACATTCACCGGTCTACTATCCTGCATATTGAACCTTTGCAATATAGTCTCGAAATACTTCCTCTGGTTTAATCAGAACTTCCTTTTTTCCCAATCTCTCTTAATTTCCATGCCCAAAATATAGTTTGCAGCACCAATATCCTTCATGTCGAATTTGGAGAATAGTTGGGTCTTCAAATCTTGGATAATTTCTTTGTCATTTCCAATCAACAACATATCATCCACATACAAGACCAAATAAATAAAACATACACCAATTAATTTAAAATAAACACAGTGATCCCTCTTGCTTCTGGTGAAGGCAAGTCCCCATATATAGGTATCAAATTTCTGATACCACATCCTTGGTGACTTTTGTAGCCCATACAGAGACTTCTTTAACCTACATACCAGTTCTTTCTTTCCCTTCACCATAAAGCCTTCAGGTTGTTTCATATAGATCTCCTCTTCCAGATCCTCATGAAGAAATATTGTCTTCACATCCATCTGTTCTACCTCAAAATCAAATCCAACAACAACAAATAAAAGTAATCTAAAGAAGTAACTTTGGCAACAGGAGAAAAAATATCACCAAAATCAATTCCCGACACCTGGGAATAACCTTTTGCTACCAACCGAGCTTTGTATTTCTCCACCTTGCCTTCTACATTCATCTTCTTCTTAAACACCCATTTTCTCCCAATGGGCTTCCTTCTAGTCGGCAACTCCACCAGATCCCATGCCTCATTTTTATGCAAGGATGCATGCCTCATTTTTATGCAAGGATGCCATTTCATCAACCATGGCCTCCTTTCAGAGTTTTCCATCCTCTGAATCTACTGCCTCCTTGACAGTTCTAGGATCATCATCAATTATATTTAAAGAAAAATTTGAATAGAAAGCAGATGGACTATACCTTTCTGGTTGTCTTATTTCCCGAACTGAACTTCTCATAGTTGGAGTTTTTGGTTCTTCCTCTTCTGAGTCTTCTCCTGTAGAGTCTAATTCATCCTCCTTTATCTCAAACTCTATCTTCTCAGGTTCCTTTGGTAGGACTTCATGTTTAACAACATCTTTCACCTTTCTAAACACCACATCTCGGTTGTACACAACCTTCCTTGTTTTTGGGTTCCAAAGCTTGTAACCCTTTAAACCATCCTTATACCCAATAAAGATGCACCTTTCAGATTTATTATCCAACTTGGTCCTTTTCTCCTTTGGAACATGTACATATGCATCACATCCAAATACCCTTAGATGTGAAAGAGATGGTTTCTTACCAGTCCATACCTCATGTGGAGTCTTATCCTCCAATGCTGATGAAGGTGATCTGTTAACTAAGTAACATGCAGTCTCCACTGCCTCTGCCCAGAATTCTTGTCCTAACCCAGTACCACTGAGCATGCTTCTTGCCTTTTCCATTAGCGTTATGTTCATTCTTTCTGCAACTCTATTTTGCTGAGGTGTGTATGGAGTAGTTTTCTGCCGTGCTATACCACACTTCTTACAGAACTCTTCAAATTCCTTCTTGCAGAACTCCCCACCATTATCTGTCCTCAGCGCCTTTATCTTCTTCTCTGTCTGGTTTTCCACCAGAGCCTTAAATTCTTTAAATTTATCAAAGACTTCAGATTTCTTCCTCAAGAAATATATCCATGTATTCCTTGAGAAGTCATCTATGAATGAAACATAGTACACAGACTTTCCCAGTGATGGAACTGACACAGGCCCAAACACATCACTTTGCACAAGTTCTAATATCTTGTTTGCCCTCTTAGCACCAGAAGGAAAACTCACCCGATTCTGCTTCCCATATACACAATGTTCACAGAAATCGAAATCTAGAGAGAAATTAGACATACCTTCTACCATACCATTTCTATGTAGTATCCGAAGGCCCTTCTCTCCAATATGTCCAAGCCTTTGATGCCATAGCATGGTCTTTTCTCCAGAGACAGCTAGGCTTTCAGCTCCACTTTCAGGAACCACATAACTATTACACCCATCAATAACAGTGCTACCTTGTAGCTTGTACAGAGTTCCAGTCTGAACTCCCCGCATTAATACCAGTGCTCCCCGAACCATCTTGCAGGCATCTTTCTCGAACACTGTTTTTACACCTGCATCATCCATCTTACTTACAGAAATCAGATTTCTGGCCAATGTAGGAATATGCAGAACACCAGGAAGTGTTCTAATCCTCCCACCTTGCAGCTTCAGCTTGACCTTTCCACGTCCGACGATTCTGGCCTTCCTATCATCCCTTAGGAAGACATCACCACCATCATATTTCTCATACTCGCAGAACCACTCCCTATGGGGAGTGAAGTGAAAGGATGCACCTGAGTCAATCAACCATGACTCATGATCTACATGAGTATTTGAAGAAGAAGCCAAATACACATCCCCACCTTCATCCGAGGTGGTTTTTGCCTCTGCAGAAGGAGCATCATCAGATCCCTTTCCTTTCTCAGGAGCTTTAGATCTGCAGTCCTTTTTGTAGTGCCCTTCCTTTCCGCATTTCCAGCACACCTTTACAAATTTTCCAGGAGATTTAGATCTCCCTCTAGATTTGGATCTCCCACTCGAAACCTTATTCTTGTTTCTGTTCTGGGACCTTCCTCGTACATATAAGGCATCTCCATTCTGACCCTCCATATTTCTCCGTCTCATTTCCTCCGACAGCAAGGCTGAGACAATGTCATCAAAATTCAAGGTAGTTATATTGCTACCTATTGCAATAACCAGACTGTCCCACGAGTCTGGTAGAGAGCACAACAAACTGATGCACTTATCTTCATCTGAGATTTTAATATCAATAGATGACAACTGACTTACCACAGTATTGAAGGCGTTCAGATGCTCTGTCACCGAGTCTCCATCCTTCATCCTCAGGTTATACAGCTTTTTCCGCAGGAACAATTTATTCACCAAAGACTTAGATTGGTACAAAGTCCCTAGCTTGTCCCACAAGGTCTTCGCCGTAGCTTCCCCAGATACATTCAACAATACTGAATCTGAGACACACAACCGTATTGTGCTCTTAGCCTTCCGATCCAGTTTCTTCCAGTCTTCATCTGACATTGCCGTTGGTTTAGTACCTGGATCTACCACGATCCATTGATCTTTATCCACCAGCAGATCCTCCATCTTGAGCTTCCACAACTCAAAACTCTGACCATTAAATTTCTCGATCTCTATCTTTCCGCCACTCACCATATTCTTTCACCACAAGAATCGATCTCGCAGATCTTCCACTGAACAGGGTCTACCTCAGGCCCGAACAAAAAAACCCTCAGCAGCAAAGGCGTCCCCTTGAAGCCGAAACAGCTCTGATACCAAATGTAGGTTTTAACCCTGAACAGAAATTATCTACACACGAATCTTATAACAGAAAATAAACAATAGCGAGAGCATAAAACATAAAACAGATAAACACAGAGATTTTTCCCTGGATCCCAAATCGGGACGACCAGCTTGATTTTTCATTATATTCCTTTTAGTGTTACAACACATATATATACATGCCGAAGCATACATAAACCCCAATCCATTAACCCTAGATTAGAACATAACCATAGTTCCCTTGACCGGATATACAAAATACCAGGGGCTGAAAACCATCATGCCCCAAAACCATGTGAAAACCCATGCACAAAACCATGGGCGAGTCGGCCCACTAGATAATAAGGTCTAATTTTTTTCTTTCCCTTGGCGCTGCCCCGGACCCCGAAAGGGGGGGCTGCCGCCCCCCCTGTCACCCCCTTACTGTGCCCAGTGCAACATAGAGGGGGATCTGTCGCCCCCCTGTGACCCCCCCCCCCTCCGGTGCATTACTAGTCATGGAAAGAATATAACACATGCCCAACATTACATTCAACATTCTTACAACCGGGCCAAGAACTCTTTTACAAATACTTCACCTTTTGAAGCCTGCTTTGGGTACTTTTCAAAGTCATTTTTAGATTTCATTCTTGAGAAGGATGTTGCCATTGATGGGCATAATGACATTGACAAAGCTCGCATGTTCATTGAGCGAATTCAACTTATTCATCAGCAAGTTCAAGAACAACTTGAAAAGATTCAAGGAAAGTACAAGGAGAGGCATGAAAAAAATAGAGTTGATCATAAATTCCAAGAAGGTGATGAGGTATTGTTGCACATTAGCAAAGAAAGGCTGCAAGGAGAAGGTAAAATTTTTAAGCCTACTCGTTATGGTCCATTCAAGATTATTAAACAAGTTAGTAATAATAAATTTCAACTTAAATTGCCTTCATATATGCAAATGTATTCCGTTGTCAATGTGGAGAATTTACATTTGTATGAGCCTCCATTAATTGCTAATCAAGGGAGTGACATTCAGCTGCCATCAATAGAAGATTTCCCGCCAGAATATTTGGACGAACTCAAGGAGGATTCCATTCTTGACAAGAGGACACACACTTCTAAGAGGGGAAGTGTCAATTATCTTCGGATTGGGCTTAAAGGCAACAAACCAAGTAAGGAAAGATGTATGGACGTGGAAAAGGTGAGGGGGTTGTATCCTCATCTTCTGAACAGGTAATTGAAGGCTTTTAGGGTCCAAAAGCTTCCTAATGGGGAGGTGTGATCACGAGATCATGTCCATTGCTCAAAAAATGCTAAAAAATGAAAGTGCTCAGAAGTGGTTGCAACATAAGCAACTATAAAGGTCTCGTTGTTGCGATTCTGGTGCCATAAACGGTTTGCAAAATAGAGGTCGTATGCAGAAGTTATTAAGGTTTGAAAAATCCCACTAAACTCCAAAAACTGGACCTTTGACTTAGTTTAACCTTATGTGGAAAATTTTGTAAAAAAAAATATTATGCAAGAATATTTATTTTTATAAGGTTAAGAGGGCCTATTAGTGGGTGCCATGTGGCCTTCCTGGTGGCTGCCACGTGGCCCCAGGCCAAGGTCAAAGGCATATAGTAAAATGTTATGGAGTCCACGATTTTCGAATCCCAGAGCCCCCTCAGCGTGCAAGAGCGCTTGAATTACAGGTGGTTCTTAACCTCAATGGACCACAGGTATTATTTGAAGTTGGCTGAAAGTTGTTTCGGCGGTAAAGGGGGCCATCCCCTTAGGGCCATCTCCCACCTCAAACATTCACATGACCTCTTCTTGTGACCAGGATGTAAAGGTTATGGTTACAGTTACGGGGATGGAAGCAGGTTCAGACCCATGTGGCCAGCGTGGAGTTGAAATTTAATGTAAATGGTTTGGTCACGATTCATTTTGCAGTATGGTCCGATAGTTTTGGCGGGGGGTCATGTGACCTCCCTACCCTCAAATTTAATGCCAAGTAAACTGCCGACGGATTTGGAGGAGCGTGCCCCAAATTTGGGGAATTTTCCTCAGTTAACTCCAGTTATCTTTAGTTCTCCACATTTAATGGAGTTTTTTAAGAGACATTGGGCAGTTTCTTGGTTTGGCCATAATTCCTTGGATTTTCGACCCATTTTGATGCATGGATAGTCAATTTTTGGTACTCTTAATATTTTGAATACATTGGCATAGGTTTCAGAGCTAGAAAATGTCATCTTGTGCAGGTTTAACTTCGGGAAAAGTCAAGGAGCCATTAGGGCCACTAGGGTGTTTTCAGTGTATTGAGCATCCATTCATTGTTTTCTGCAAATGAATAGTCATTTTTGACTTATTCAAGCATTCTGAAGTTGTTTTTACAGAGAGAACATCCATTTGAGGATTTTATTCACATGTACTTCCCATTTTTGAGCAATAAGATATGAGGGCCATGCCATTGGGCGCTGGACCAGCGAATGTAGCCTAGGAGGGGTGAACTGCTTCATCAAATTTGTTGAGTACTGTTACATGTGATGTTTAATTCTCTGTTATTTACTGTTGTACAGTGTTTTATAAGAAATTTACATGCTTTAACCTCACACAAAAATATGTTTAACTAAGTTAAAACCATTTGTTTCACCTGCAAACTTCAGAGAACCTTATGCACACATTTTAATCACTGTTTGGATACTTAGCACAGTACAACTAATACATTTCATTCGAATCACAATCTCATGTTGTCTAGATGTTCGAACTCATGTTGTTCCCAAGCAGGACGATCGATCGATAATCTTGTTTGAAGGAAGTCTATTAGAAAAATATGCAAGTCAATATGTCCCAACAAATATACTCATACTCATAGTAAACAATTATGCAAATTATCAAATATTAGATGACTATCCAAAAGAAAAACATGCTAGTTGTGAAGCATTAAGAAAATGTCTACATTGACCTAGAAATGCTGATATCCAAGTCAATAATAAAATCTATGATAGATATTGCTATCTATGTTAACATGGATTGGATTTTGTCTCTAATATAACTATATCCATATCTTTGAAAAAGATAACTTACCTAACCTTTTTTTATAATATTCATCTTAATATTTTTAAATTATTTATATATGTATTTATTTTATATTTTAAAATCTATGTAATGTATAATTTCTAAAAATTAATAAAAAATATATATTATTTAAATATAGAATAAAATATATTTAAAATGTTAATTTTTTAAACAAATTACACTTAAATCGCTTTATATGGATAGTTGAAACTTGTAAGAGCGAATTTATTTTATGGCAACGTGGTGAAGAGTGATACAAATTCAACGATATAACCATCAAAGATATAACCATGATCGAAGAATGGAAGGGCATCATTGTGAAGTTGCTCATGTCATAATCTAGTTCCTATAAAAGGGTGTGGACCTCGAGCATATATTTAATGGCCCTTGAAATATAGTGCTTTCTAGGAGCAATATTTGTATACTCACTTCCTTTAATAGAAAGATCAATAGGTTTTAAAAGGAAGCCACGTGGGTGAATATAAATGAAAATTAAGAACTTGGCTTAGTATAAATAAAAATAAAGAATTTGAATCCTAACTGATTTATAAATTGATAAGGGATAAAAAAAGGTATGATTGTAATGACATTGAGATGTTCAATTTAATAGCTAATCATGTTGGAAATAAATAATTTAGATTGTTCTTTAAAATAATAAATTTCAATGTACAATGTTTAGCAATATGAGTAAGGGTTATCGATATGAACCAGAGTTGAGCCAGTAAACACAATACATAGCAACAAATATGAACACATCACGTGGACCATTTGCTACCCAATTGGCTATTTACGGTGGACCAGCAGAGACACCATTGCTTCAAACATAGTACTCCTCCCTACTGAACGTCGTTGCTTAACGTTCGATTCCGGCCCGCGCCAGTCAGGATTCTCTCCACTTCCATGATTCTAAGGCGCGTTAGATGACCGGAATCCATCGTCGTTGGTCTTAGTGAATCTCAAGATAGAATCTCTGTTCACTGATTCTTCTTCTTCCGTCCGACTATTTGGAGTAAACCTAAAGCACTCACAGTTAAATCTTTTCTCAGGTGGTGTGTTGGAATATTGGAAAAATTCCGGAATAACAATGATGAGAATAAAATCCCTTCTTCTAACACAGAGAAATTAAAATATTTCACTCACTGGAAACAGAGTTTCAACTCAGAAAAAAATATATTTCATAAAAAAATCTGTTACAAATTCTTCCTTAACAGAGGGATTAAAAACGTGACTGCTGCTACAACACAATGCACATAGAACACCTTTCTGTCTCTCAAAATAAAACACTTTGTCTCTCTCTGAAAAATACGCTACTGTGTATTTTCAATTCCGCACTACTATGCATAAAAACGACTCTGTTCTGTGTTAAAACAAAACAATGTATCAAACAGGCTCTCGGACCTTTCTTTTATAAGTGGCGCACACATTATAAAATATTAAACATAAAACGTATATGCGTCGGGTCCGTGACTTAAAACATACAATAAAATAAGAATTGCGATTGTGCGATGGGATCGCATCGCAAATATCTGCGATCAAACATGTGGCGGAACAAACAAAACTTGCGATGTTGCGATTTGCGCGTTTTGCGATCTGTGCGATTTGAGATCGCGTCGCAAATATAATATTCAATGCTGCGTGGTCTATGGAACCCACGGGCCTCACGCTTTATGGGAGGGCGATTGTTTTATATATATATATATATATATATATATAACATATATATATATATATATATATATATATATATATATATATATATATATATATATATATATATATATATATATATATATATATATATAACATATATATATATATATATAAAACATATATATATTTTTTGTTCCGCGCGCGGAACTCACCATATCAACAAGACACTTGCTGGAATATCTTGCGATTTACCGCCTCTGCCATTACTCCGCCGATTTAAATTGTTAAGGCTTTAAAGCCTAATTCAACCCTGTAATCAAAGCTCTTCCTGCTAGCGTGACTTTGAGTCTTGGCCATTAACTCTGCTGTTAATGAAAAACGGCTACTGCCTTATAAAATATCAAGTGGATCAAAAATCCCATCTGTTCTGTATTGCACCTTTAAAGCTTTCCAATCCTTTTGCAATTTGTTCAAGACTGCAGGCAACTGCCTTAGCCTTGACTTGAATGTGCTGCAATCTTTCACTTCTGCATTTACTACTGATTGACTTCAGCAGTTGGAATTAATTTCCAACACTCCCCCTTAATTTAAACTGTTGGGTTTTTCTGCATGCCCAGGAATTTCCTGAAATGTTCAAAGCTTTTCTGAACAAGTGGCTTTGTGAGGATATCTGCAAATTGATCCTCTGTTCTGCAATGTTGCAAAACTATCTCACCATTTTTAACCAATTCACGTATGTAGTGAAACTTGGTGTCGATGTGCTTTGTTCTTTTATGAAAAACTGAATTTTTGGACAATGCAATAGCTGAGCTGTTGTCACAAAAGATCACTGTCCCTTTTACCTATTCTTGGCATAAAATTCTCAACATTTTTCTCATCCAAACTACTTGACATGCTGCTGATGTAGCTGCCACATATTCTGCTTTTGCTGTAGACAACGCTACAATGGGTTGTTTCTTAGAAGACAATGAAATGGCTCTTGAACCCATGTGAAAAACATAACCGGAAGTACTCTTCCGATCATCAACACTTCCAGCCCAATCACTGTCAGTGTATCCAACTAAATCTGAACATTATGAAGCAGTATATAAAATACCAAACCTTTTGATACATTAACATTATCAAAATTCTGCTTTGCTGTGATATGCATCCTTTGGCTTTTCCATGAATCTGGAAATTAAACTAACAGCATGCATTATGTCCGGCCTAGTTGCAGTCAAATACATAAGGCTGCCAACTATGCTCTTGTACAAGCTAGGATCAAAATCCTTGCTGCTGTCCTCTCTGCTGAGTTTTAATCCCATCACTGTGGGAGTGATTGTTGCTTTTCATTCCTGCATGTTAAATCTTTCAAGCACCTCATTAACATACTTTGCTTGTGAGATAAAAATCCCACTTTCATCTTGTTCTACTTCTATTCCCAAGAAGTATCTCAACAAACCCATATCAGTCATTTCAAATTCTTCTTTCATGACTGTTTTAAAATTTTCAATAAGATAATCATCATTACCTGTGAAAATAACATCATCAACATATAAAACTACAATCAACATTTTTCCATCTTTTTCTTTGATGTAGAGGGTGGGTTCTCCCTCACACTTTTCAAATCCATTTTCCAGTAGATAGGAATCTATCCTACTGTACCATGCTCTTGGCACTTGCTTCAGCCCATAAAGAGCTTTCTTCAACTTGCACACTTTGTGCTCTTGGCCTTTCTTCTCATAGCCGAGAGGTTGTTCAATGTAAACCTCTTCCATTAACACTCCATTTAGGAATGTTGACTTCACATCCATTTGGTAAACTTTCCACTTGTTTTGTGCTGCTATGGACAGCACTGCTCTCACGGTTTCCATTCTAGCAACCGGTGCAAAAGTTTCCTCATAATCTATTCCATGCTTTTGCTTATACCCTTTGACAACAAGCCTTGCTTTGTGTCTCTCTATTTTGCCTTCAGCATTACTCTTGGTCTTGTAGACCCATTTAACTCCAATGACATCTTTACCTTTTGGGAGTTCAACCAAATACCAAGTCTTGTTTCTTTCTATGGCATTAATCTCCTCATCCATAGCTTCTATCCATTTCTTATCCTTAATAGCTTCTTCGAAATGAACAGGATCATCAACATGACAATATAAAGCAAACAAAGAATTGATGCCTTCATTTGCTGCCTCTTGTGCATAAATTTCATTCAAATTTCTGAACTTCTTACCTCTTTCACTTGGTGTACAAATGCTTGAAGAAGCACTTGAATTTCCTCCTTGTGGTGTGCTTGGAGAAGAACTCTCATTTCTTCTCAAGGGTGTCTCTTGCTGCTCTTGTGTTGGTGCTGTTGTTTGGGGATGTATTTCAGCCAATTCATCATCATCTTCATCATGAGATAAACAATGTTTAACATTCATTGTTTTCTCTATGCTTCCATCCCAAGCTTCCTCCTCAATAAACTGAACATCTCTGCTCACAATAAACTTCTTGGTGGATGGGTTATATAATCTATAAGCCTTGGATTCCTCACTGTATCCAATGAAAATACATTTCTCCCCCTTGCTGTCCAACTTCTTCCTTAGCTGATCTGGAATGTGTGCATAAGCCACACATCCAAAAACCTTCATGTGTGTGACACTTTTCTTTGTGCCACTCCATGCCTCTTCCGGCACTTTGTTCATCACTGCTTTTGTAGGGCACCTATTCAAAATGTATGCTGCACAATGTACAGCTTCAGCCCAATAATCATTAGGCAAATGCTTTTCCTTTAACATACTCCTCACCATGTCCATTATGGTTCTATTCTTCCTTTCGGCTACTCCATTTTGCTGTGGAGTATATCTTGTTGTAAACTGCTTATGAATTCCATTTTCTCTACAAAAACGTAGAAAATATTTAGAGATATACTCACCTCCTCTATCAGTCCTTAGGACTTTGATGTGCAACCCACTTTGGTTCTCAACAAGTGCTTTGAAATTGCAGAACCTTTCAAGCGCTTCACTTTTGTTTTTCAAAAAGTAAACCCAAGTTTTTCTTGTAAAATCATCTATGAATGTTAACATGTAGTGGCTGCTAGCAAGCGATGGAGTTTGCATCGGTCCACACAAATCTGAGTGGACAATCTCTAAGGGTGCCTTTGCCCTTATGCTTTTCCCAGAAGGAAAACTTTCTCTGTGTTGTTTCCCAAGAATACAACCTTCACAAAGGCTGTCCGGTTTCTCTATCAATGGTAAACCACTTACCATTCCTTTTCTGTTCAATAGATTAAGACCTCCAAAGTTGAGATGTCCAAATCTCAAGTGCCATAACCAATTATCATCCTTTGGTTCGCTTTGGAAAGTCTCTTGTGCAACTGCTGCTTTCTCTTCACCATTCTTCAAATCTGCTCTCATTCTAAGAGGGAACATTCTGTTCCTTGTCATCTTCACTTCAGCAAGACACAGATTGCTGGGTGGTTTGTCCATGATGGTACAAACATCATTGTCAAAGAAAACATTATATCCCTTATGGACAAGTTGTCCAATACTTAAGAGATTACATTTCATTCCTGGAACATAATAAACATCTGCTATGGATTTCTTTGCACCTAATCTTGTTAAAACATTTACATCTCCTTTTCCCATAACAGAAACTTTGCTATCAGTTCCTAGTGTGACTTGTGACTGCACACTTTCATCTAACATAGAAAACATGGCTATGTTTCCTGTCATATGGTTACTACAACCGGAGTCTAGAAACCATAAATCCTCATTCTTTTCTTCAGCCATATTACAAGCTAAAAACAAATTATTTTGGCTGATATTTTCCTTAGTGAAATTTGCACTAGTTCTACTTGCCATATCTTGCTGCTTCTTTCTACATTCATTAGCATAATGACCATATTTTTTACAATGGTAACATTGGACATTGGATTTATCATACCTTTGTCCTTGAGCATTCTGCTGACCATTCTGATGGCTACTGCCTTGGCCTTGATGCTGATTTGGATTGTTGCCCCTTCCTTGAGCATTTGAAGGACTGTACCTTCCACCTCTGTTCTGGCTTCTGCCTCTTCCTCTCTTGTTTCCTCTGCCTTGCCCTCCTCCTCTTCCGAAAGACATCTGGGTCTTAAAGGGATGCTCAAGAGATGAGTTTTCACTCCTACCCAATCGCTGTTCATGGGTCATCAGTGATGCATGTAGTTCATCCACTGAAAAATTTGTGAGATCCCTAGTCTCCTCTATGGTGGTGACAATCACATCAAATCTTGAGGGTAAACTTCTCAAGAGTTTTTTCACAATCCTCTTGTCTTCAAGAGTCTCTCCATGAGATCTTATTTGTGTGACCATTCCAATCACATGAGTGAAGAATGAGTCAATGGTATCTGACTCTTTCATATAGAGAGTCTCAAAGTCTCTCCTTAGCAACTGAAGCTTTGTTGTCTTCACTTTCTCCATGCCTTGATAGGCTGTCTTGAGGGTTTCCCATGCTTCTCTGGATCTCTTAGTTGCTGCTATCCTTGGAAACACACTCTCATGCACTGCTTGATACAAAAAGAAAAGAGCTTTGGAGTCTTTCTTCCTATTGCTCTTCAACAGTTCTCTTCCTGCCTGAGTTAACATCTCAAACTCTTCTACATCTGCTGGCTCGTCAAGGCCGTCCTCAACAAATTCCCATAAGTCTTGGGAGACAAATAATGCTCTCATAGTTATTGACCAGTAGTCATAATTTTTCCCATTAAACTGTGAGAGATGGATATTTCCCATACCCATACCAGTGCTGGCTCCAGCCATTCTGCACTCTTAACTATGATTCAAAAACACTTGACTGTGTATTTAAAATAACTCACTGTTCTGCAACAATAACACAAAAAATGTATAGAGAAATACCTTTGGATTCTTTTGGCTGAGTCTTCACACTACTGGAGAAGCTACTGCAACAAAGAACTCATTTCCTTCAGCTTCTTTGACCTTCAAAGAGCCTGGAGTAGCTCTGATACCATGTTGGAATATTGGAAAAATTCCGGAATAACAATGAAGAGAATAAAATCCCTTCTTCTAACACAGAGAAATTAAAATATTTCACTCATTGGAAACAGAGTTTCAACTCAGAAAAAAATATATTTCATAAAAAAATATGTTACAAATTTTTCCTCTAACAGAGGGATTAAAAACGTGATTGTTGCTACAACACAGTGCACATAGAACACCTTCCTGTCTCTCAAAATAAAACACTCTGTCTCTCTCTGAAAAATACGCTGCTGTATATTTTCAATTCCGCACTACTGTGCATAAAAACAACTCTATTCTGTGTTAAAACAAAACAATGTATCAAACAGGCTCTCGGACCTTTCTTTTATAAGTGGCGCGCACATTATAAAATATTAAACATAAAACATATATGTGTTGGGTCCACGACTTAAAACATAAAATAAAATAAAAATTGTGATTGTGCGATATTGCGATGTGCGATGGGATCACATCGCAAATATCTGCGATCAAACATGTGGCGGAACAAATAAAACTTGCAATGTTGTGATTTGCGCGTTTTGCGATCTGCGCGATTTTCGATCGCGTCGCAAATATAATATTCAATTCCGCGTGGTCTATGGGACCCACAGGCCTCACGCTTTATGGGAGGGCGATTGTTTTTTTTTTTTTTTTTTTTTTTAATTTATATAAAACTTATATATATTTTTCTTTCCTCACGCAGAACTCACCATATCAACAAGACGCTTGCTGGAATATCTTGCGATTTACCACCTCTGCCATTACTCCGCCGATTTAAATTGGTAAGGCTTTAAAGCCCGATTCAACCCTGTAATCAAAGCTCTGCCAGCTGGCGTGACTTTGAGTCTTGGCCATTAACTCTGCTTTTAATGAAAAACGGCTACCGCCTTGTAAAATATCAAGGGGATAAAAAATCCTATCTGTTCTGTACTGCACCTTTGAAGCTTTCCAATCCTTTTGCAATTTGTTCAAGACTGCAGGCAACCGCTTTAGCCTTGGCTTCAATGTGCTGCAATCTTTCACTTCTGCATTTACTGCTGATTGACTTCAGCAGTTGGAATTAATTTCCAACACAGTGGAATCAAGGAAGACGACAGTGGAAAATTGAAATACAAAGAAGCGGAACGCGACAGCATTGCCGGAGTAATTTCTCGGCCGGATAATACCGTGTGACGGAGAGGGTTGTATCAATTAAAATTGTAATATTACCAGAGTGGGATTGTATACACCTAGGATGAAATTTTCAGGATGTGTTCAATTTGATTGTGTATGGACATTTTAATGTGTGGTCATTAAATAAAATTTCATTTTTATTTGTGAGAGAAATTTAATAAAATCCAAAATCGATAATTCAAAATTGTAGACACATTTTTTAAACTTCAACTGTCTGTTCCTTTCACGTTCTTAACTCGTTGGGGAAAAATTATAGCTTGATTCATATTTAATACGACGATAGGCATACCTATTTCAACTTTTGTACGTAGGCTTGTGGGTTTTTCATTTTTTTTAAAATAAATGGAAAGATTTCAGGTCAACGAAATATTAATATTCGGTTATATATAAATCTTTTGAGGTTGTGATTTCATCTCAACTAAATATTAATATTTTGTCATATAAATCTTTTGAGGTTGTGAATTTACTCACGCTATTCATTTTGCACATTATAGGGCGGGAGAAGTTCCATAAATCTTTTGAGGTTGTGATTTTACTCAAACTATTCATTTTGCACATTACAGGGCGGGATAGTTTTATAAGGATATATGGGAAAAGAGTTGAGTAGAAAGAAGAGGTATTATGTTCATGAATTCAACTCTGATTGTAATCTTCAAGAAAAAAAATATATTGGAGCTAATATTTCGTGGAGAACATACATTCTTATTGCTTTGTTAAGAGCTAAATCACATCAACTTCAATGTGAAACGGACAGTGGAAGAGACCTAAAGAAGCTTGATCAGAAATGGTATGTACTTTTTGCACTTCAGAGAAACATTTCATTTTGGAATGTCACTTTCAAAGACATAGGGACAGTTACCATAGGCATTGTTTTTGAAGTGAGGAAACGTTAAAAAGTTGAGTCAGCTCATCATCAAGTTAAGTAAGAAAAAGACTAAATTACAAAAGCAAAAAATAAGAAAGCTAAAATCCCATAAACTACTTTTTAATCTTCAAAACATTAAAATATCATTCATTCATTTGCCTCACTAATTAGGTGGCCACGTTACGAATCAATTGTGATTTTACGCAACGTTACAATTTCAGGGCCACGTTACAATTAACGCATTTCTATTTCGATTGCGTTGGCTGGCGGATGAAGTGGAGCCGTGGACATTAACGCAATGCTACCTGCGAAGACATCAACAATATACGAAATGAAACACAGGGCTCGTCATGCTGCTCAACCAATGCGTTTCAATTGTTATCGATAATTTCATGCCGAAAAAGGTTAAACTCTTGGTTGTAATTTCCAAGGCAATGCAAGTTCTTCATTAACTACTTTAAAGGCAGGTTGTCCCAAATTTCCACTGCCCAACGTCCACTAGTGTCAAGTTTGAAGACAATCCTGAAGATGATTTCGATGCCATAATCTTTGCCACTGGTTACAGGAGTACAATACTACGCTCCAATAATAATTTGTTGTACATGAGTACAATTTAATTTATTCTTTTTATTATAAAATTTGATATTTTAAATATATTTAAAAAATAATAAAAATAATATTAACAAAATAAAATAAAAAAATAATATTATAATTAATAATATTTAATTAAAATTAAAATTAACACTATATTTATTATAATAATTATTAATTATAGTAATTATTGTAAGATATAAAGGATAATTTACTTCCATGTTGACCATTATAGTTATTTTTTATTTTAATTTTAAGTTAAATTGATGTAAAATAAGTGATGAATTACATAGATAATTAGCTCTATAAATAATATATTTGAATACATTTTTATTTAAATATTGACATAGATAATGAGGCCTATAAAAATTATATATGAATACATTTTTAATTAAATATCTATATTTTTGATATATATGAATATATTTTTAATTATATATTTTTTAAAATTTTATTATGATGTTATTTGTGTTATGCATTTAAAGGTTTTATGTTGATCTCTGAGTTTTTTGTGTTACTAGTACTTTGGAGGCCCCACATAGTAACTTGTGTCCGCTGCATTAAGGATAACTAGTTGTTAATTAGTTAAAATACATTTTTAATTATTGTTTTAAGAAAAAGACTGGAATTATTATTATTTTGGTGAAAAGTTATTTTCATTAATGATTAATTATAAATAATAAATCAGTTATGAGAATTAACTTCATAAAAGTAAAAAGCTGATGGTAAATGTTTTCCATGAACTAGAAAGTGGTTGAGGACAGTTGGAAACAATTACCTGCTCCTCTGGGGAATAAGAGACTGATCCCAGTAAGGAGTACGGGTTATGTTCTTGGAGGAAGGAAGAGTGTGGATTTTCCAGAGCTGGTAGAGACCAGTGGAAAACACTCATCAATCTTGAAAATTGTTTCTGGTACTGACTCGACTTGGCGTCCTGAGGTTACAGCAGAAATATCCACTGTTAACCCGTACCTTCTAGGACTGGAGCACAGGGGCAAGAAGATGACGTAATCGTCTCTCTTGAAGGTTGGGAGGACCACAGCTATAAAATTTAAAATACAGGTAAGTACATATGAAATTTCAGTATTTTATAGGATTTAGTGAAATCTTGTTTAAAGTTATTTACAGGTTTTTACCATTGAGAAATTAAATGCAGGATCATATGTTGGGCCTAGGTAGAAATCAAGGAGATTATACAATATTAATGTTTAGTTAATAAAGGTATCAGTGATTACTGTTTAAGTTATTCCTATGTGAGCTTTTATTTTGTAATTACTTTTAAGTATAATAGTTATTATAAGAATAACTATTTCTGAAAATATTCATCGGTGACTGTGTGGTAGAAAAGTAAATGAATATAACAGATTTTGAATCTGTAATAACAGATTTAAAGTATACTTTTACGAACAGTGGATAGAGGTATTTTTTGGGAAGATAGACTGAAAATAAGAAAAGGTAGCACTACAATTTGTGAAGACAATAGAGGCTACAAAGACCCTCGGTCCTTACATAATCTTAAAACTATACAATACATATATAAAAGGGTATAAAACTGTAAGTTATTACATACATTCAATACTGTAAAAGATCTTCATTTAAGATTTAGCTAAACAGAGTAGGCTATCAGTCGAGGGTTCGAGTGAAACCCCAACCCAAGACTAGTTACCTCTCAGATTTTCACTATATACGGACATAGTCGTAAGGTGGTCCGAACACCGCCTATATTGATTTTCTTCATAAATAAAATTAGACAGAAGAAGATATATTTAAGAAAATCGAAAAACTCAGACTTGAGATTTAAACTACAGAAAAATGTGCACATAAATATGTATAAGGGCATAGAGCACGAAATAACTAACGAGAATGCTTATGTAAAAGCCTTCTGCTTAAAAGCAAGGAATGAAAGAAAATACATTCATAGGGAATTAACACGGCAAGTAAATTCTAGTTACTATAGAAGCTAAAACCATAGTTTCCAACACCAATTAAAATATACGGAGAGTATTTGTGCTTAACAATTTTTATACATTTTGAAAGACTCACAAAAGAACAGTTCCGACATATCTTAAATGAAAGTCTTATCCAAAAAAAAATATTGAATTAAGGCACGAGAGGAATCCTAGGAAGGAAACCCTCCGATAACTTGTTTTAATAAATAAAAATATATGTCCATTACAAAATAGAGATGCAACAATAAATCTGAAGTCCTCAACTACTGGGACTAAGTTATATCTTAATAATACAACACATCAAGAAAAATAAGGCTTCAAATAGGCTAGCCGTTACGCTTGATCTGAAGTCCTTCACCCTAAGAAATCTGGAAGCCGCATGAGACCTTAAACCCCATAGCTGGGATGTGAATACATAAGTACCTGGAGAAAGGCTAGTACATTAGCCACGAATGAGGTAACTCTGTAAAATATTCCTTTGTATTCCAAGGGAGAGTCCGGTTAATGGTAGAGATTGCCGACCTGAATGTGTAATCCTACATAAAAATTCGAGGAAGGCATGACTGTAAGAGTTCTAACCGAGAAATGCTAAACATATCTTTTCCTTTTAATAAAGGAAGAGCAGTGCCAATAAAACGATATTTCGATAAGAGTATTACCTGAGTGAGAGAATTTGCTCCTATTCCTCAACCGTCGCATTATGAACCTACATTCAAATGCAGAAAAAACCAAAGAAAAATATATTAGTAGCGAGAAACAACAACTGGAAAACTTGGATTGAAACATGTCTATGTATTGAGGGAAAATGGTAGAGATGCAAAGAAAATAATACCTGTACAGGGGAAGAAGGAGTCAGAACCGAGGAAGATAAATCGACGACAGAGGACGAGATGGTCCAGAATCCCTTTATAGATAACCTCGGCACCTCCTTTCCAAATCGATACAGAACCATGAGAAAATAACCCATGAAACACTCACAAGTCGAGAAAGGGCAAAGAAGGCATAGCCATGTTTCACAAGTGCATCAAAGCCAACCCTCAAAGCGAAAACAATATCTCAATGAAGGAGTAGAGACAATAAGCCGAGGGATTAGGTTTGGCAGGTATTACAATGCTCCTCTCGCCTAAATTTCCAGCCGTAGATCTATCAAAATCTCACGGTGGAGATGCAGCGGAGATCATTAAAATTTGCAACAGATCTCATTAAGAGATCCCACAGTTGTCATATGGAGTTAATAGCCAGTACATTGTATTTAATTGTTTAACGTGCCGATGTTGCCTCATTGGTATCAAGAGTAAATATCTCATCAAAAACAAGAAGTATAAACTCGTGTTAATATAAAGTGTAATGTTGGCGAAATTAAAACAATGGTTCTCCAAATGAAACAAACTTATAATATGAACTAGATTGCTATGATATAATGAGGTTATAACGTATATATTGGTTAAGTTGGTAACTTAAATGATGTATGGAGGAAAAAGAATAATATTTGTCGAAAATATTATATGAGATATAAAGTTTTGGTAAGATTTAAATTTGGTATGAGTTAGAAAGTTATGGTAAGTTTTAACTGTAAAGTAGAAGTTAAGTAGAAGTAAAAAAAAATATTATTTATTTTGTGTATATGAGTGTCACAAGTGGTATTAGAGCAACGTTCATACGCTGGGACCCTAAGGGTCAACTAACGATAAAGCTGTGTGGATACTGATGCACGAAGTTTTGAAGCATAGCAGGAAACATAATGAGAAGGGGAACAACGTAAAAACTACCCCAGGACACCAGGGAACCCTAAAATCAACCAGTTGTGAACCCTGAGATCTGGGTTTAGCTGAGTGTTGATCAGCACCAACAAACAAGTAGACTGTTGGAGGAACAACAACATCAAACCAGTATATTATTGAATACAGTACAACAGTTACAGGAAGAAATGGTTCGAGTTTGAAGGGATAACGAACGACTAATGCAGGAGCAAGAAAATATACTCAAAAGTATGATCGAAAAACAAAATCAAGGAATGGAACATCCTAGTGTTGATGGGGACATGCAAGACGGTGATGAATGGAAAACAAGGGAACTTACCAATGACAGAGTGGAAAGAAGCCCTTCTCAGTGAAGTAATAAAAACAAAAAGTATAATGAGGCAGAGTCTGGCAATGTGTTAGATCAACAAGAGGTTAAGAAGCAGAAAGTAGAGCTTCACAGGGAATTTCGAAAAATAAAACCACCAACATTTGATGGTGATGCTGAGGAAGTGGCAGAAGCATGGTTGATAAAAATGAATAAATAATTTCAAGTGTATGAATACAACAGTAACCTGAAGGCCAGATTGGCCATATACCAGCTAAGGGAGAAGGCCACTCTGTGGTGGGAAGAAGTGAAGAATGTTCGCAGCATTGAGGAACAAGATGTCACTTGGGAGTCATTCCAGCAATACTTTAAGGACAAGTATTTAACAGAACGATTCTATGATGAAAAAGCTAAATAATTTCATGACTTAAGGCTGGGATAGATGAATATGGATGAGTACATCACTAAGTTCGACTCCCTGTTATGATATGTTCCATATCTCCAAGAAGAAAATTCTAAGGTGCAAAGATTTTTGAGCAACCTGCTAGCACATATCAAAGAGCGAATTGAATTTGTAAATCCCAAAACCATGGATGAAGCCATTAGTGAGGCATGAATGTGCTATCAGCAGTCCAAGGCTAAAGGGGAGGTTAGAAAAAGTTAGTAGCCAAGGAAAGGACAGGAAAACAACTCCAACTTCAAAGGATCTAAAAGAAGTAAATTTAAAAATTATGCCCGAAATTCTATCAGTAAAAAATTTGGCAGAAATCACCAGAGAACTCGATGGCCAGCAGAAGAAAAGCCTTTAGAAGCATCCAACAAGCCTGAGCGGGGACAGGTGACCAAGCCACCTCTACAGTGTTGGGGGTGTGGTGAGTCACACTACTACAAAAAATTCCCACAGCGAGCAAGAATGACACAGTTGAAAAATTGTAGGAAGCTTCTACAGTAGGTGATGTGGCGCGAAACATTCCTCATATCAACGCAACGTTGGAGGATCAACAGGCAGATTATCAACCAACAATGATTGAGCTAGAAGGTAAATTACTATTTGAATCTGTTTCAATTTTGGTAGACCCAGGTGAAAGTCTAAGTTATGTTAGTTCGAAAATAGTGGAACTGTGTAAATTAAAAGAGTAGAAATTTAAAAACTCGTGGCTGGTACAACTAGCCACAGGAGCAAAAAGAAAGGTAACTGCCAAGATTCCAAAGTATACTTTGGAAATTTCAGAACAAAAGTTAAATGTAGACATGAACATACTTCCCTTAGGGTCCTACGATGTTTTTCTGGGTATGGATTGGCTAGAAAAACATTGGACCTTAGTGGACTGCAAGGAAAAGATCATTTATTACAGAATGCAAGATGGAACACGTAAGGAGATTCAAGGAATCAAGAAGCCACTACAGCTACGTCCAATTACAACATTCCAAATGAATATATTTATAAGGAAGGGATGCCAGATATATGCTATTCAGGTGGATATGCTGATTCCAAGGAAAAATCACCTATGATGGAAAACATACATGTGGTGCAAGATTTCATGGATGTTTTTCTAGGAAATATTCCTGGATTACCACTAAGGAGAGACATTGATTTCACCATAGAGTTAATGCCATGAGCCTATTCTGTGTCAAGGGCTCCTTACTGAATGAGTGTTCCAGAGCTAATGAAATTGAAAATGCAGTTACAGGAACTGTTGGACAAAGGTTACATTCATCCAAGTGTGTCCCCTTGGGGAGCACTGGTGTTGTTCGTGAAGAAGAAGGATGGAACCATGCGAATGTGCATGTATTATAGGTAGCTTAAAAAGATAAAAGTTAAGAATAAGTATCCATTACCAAGGATTGATGATCTGTTTGATCAAGTGAAGGGGGCCACAATATTTTCAAAGTTAGATTTAAGATCTGGATATCACCAGATTCGAATAAAAGATGAAGACATTTTCAAGACTGCATTCCGTACCAGGTGTGGGCATTATGAATTTGTGGTGTTACCCTTTGGGTTAACAAACACGCCAGCAACCTTTATGAGCTTAATGCATGGAATCTTTCATCCTTTCTTGGATAATTTTGTACTTATATTTATAGATGACATTTTAATCAATTCTAAAAACTAGGAAGAGCATAAAGAGAATTTGAGGATTGTGCTGGAAATGCTAAGAAAACACCAGCTGTATACTAAGTTCAAAAAATGTGATTTCTTTAAAACATAAATCCAGTACCTAGGCAATGTCATTTCAGTAGAAGGGATTGTTATTGACCCAGAGAATATTAAGACAATTATGGAATGGTAAATACCCCAGAATGTGGCAGAGATTCGATCCTTTATGGGATTAGCTGGGTACTGTCGAAGATTTATTGAGGGTTTTTCCAGAATTGCTTTTCCCATTACCTCTTTGCAGAGAAAAGGGAAATTTTTCAAGTGGAATGTTGAGTGTCAGAACAGTTTTGAAAAGCTGTAACAACTTTTGACCACTGCACCAGTGCTGAGGGTAGCTGACCCCAAAAAAGAGTTTGAAGTCTGTACAGACGCAAGTAAAGAGGGTGTTAGGACAGTTCTATGTTAGGAAGGCAAAGTAGTGGCTTATGAGTTAAGAAAGCTGAAGGAACATGAACAAAGGTACTCAGCCTATGATCTGGAATTAACATCAGTAGTACATGCGCTCTGGGTTTGGAGACACTACTTGTTGGGTAAAAGGTTTGTGCTAAAAACAGATCATAGTAGCTTCACTAGTTATTTCAAGAAAACTGATTTAAACTGAAGACAGGAAAGATGGAATGCCTTCTTAAGTGAGTTTTATATGGACATCCAACACGTGAAGGGTAAGGAAAATCAGGTAGCTGATGCTTTAAGTAGAAAACTACATTGTGTTTATGAGCTTTATTACAATCAGCTGGAAAGTAAATTTTTAGATCAGGTAAAGGAAGAAGCAGAAAAGGATCTAGAATATCAATTCCTATGGCAACAAACAGAAGAAACCAGAAATTAAGAAGGTACTTCTGAATATGGAGTAAATGATGATCAGATGCTAACCTTTAGAGGAAAGTTGTATGTACCAAACCGTGTGGACCTAAAATAGTTGATCATGGACAAATACCATAGAATTAATTATGTGGGTAACCCAAGATACCATAAAATTTTAACAACCATCAGGAAATTATATTTCTAGCCTGGTATGCACAAAAATATCACTGAGTATTTAATTAAATGTTTGGAGTGTAAATAGGTTAAGGTAGAGCATCGACATCCTGCATAATTGTTGCAGCCCATACTGGTACCTGAATGGAAGTGGGAAGTTATATCCCTAGATTTCATTACAGGTTTACCACGATAAAAAAGATAAAGTGACTCCACCATGGTGGTAGTGGACAGATTGAGTAAATATGCACATTTTATACCTGTGCAGTCTACTTACAAGAATGTACAGATAGCAGACATATTCATGAAGGAAATTTTCAGGCTGCATGGTATTCCGAAGATGGTTATTTCAGACAAGGATGTTAAGTTTACCTTAGCATTTTGGAAGACTCTGTTTACAGGTTTGGGGACCCAAATAAACTTTAGTACAACTTATCATCCCCAGACCGATGGTCAAATAGAGCGAGTAAACCAAGTATTGGAGGGCATGCTACGCATGTATGTGATGCAACAACCAACCAAATGGCAGGATTATTTGCATCTTGTTGAATTTTCTTACAACAATGGTTATAAACAGTCCATGAAGATGAGTCCTTTCGAGGCCTTGTATTAAAGGCAGTGTCGCACACCCATAGATTGGAGTAGCCTTGAAAAAAAATTAATGTTGGGACCAAATATGCTGGCTGAAATGGAATCAGAAGTAAAGAATATAAGACAAAATTTAAAGGCTACACGAGATCGAAAAAATATCTATTCAGATAAAAATAGGTCTTACTGCAAATTTGCAGTGGGAGACCATGTGTATTTGAGGATTAAACCCAAGAGGAGTACCTTGCGGTGGACCTCTTGTGCAAAGTTGGCTCCCAGGTTCTGTGGACCTTTCCAAATTTTAGAAAAGGTAGGACCTGTGGCCTACCTGTTGGCTTTACCCAGTAACATTCGAGTACACAATGTGTTTTATGTGTCCCTGTTGAAGCGTTATGTGCATGATGCAAAGCATGTAATACATTGGAAAAATATACAGGTAGGATAGAATTACAAATCCTAACTTGGATTATGATTTCTTTATGAGAATTTGACATGGAATTTTTCTATTTGCAGGTAGAGCTAGACGACGAGCTTTTGGTCGAGCCGCAACACATACTTGACTGGAGGGAAATCATGCTTCGGAAGCGAGTCATCACCCAGGTTAATGTGCAGTGGAAGCACTTCGGCCCGGAGGAGGCTACTTGGGAGGATGAAAGATTTGTGCGTGAGGCTTACCCAGAGCTCTTTTTAGAGCTAGAGTAAAACATCGAGGACGATGTTACTTCTAGGGGGGAAGTTGTGACAGCTACATTAAGGATAACTAGTTGTTAACTAGTTAAAAGACATTTTTAATTATTTTTTCAAGAAAAGGATTGGAATTATTATTATTTTGGCGAAAATTTATTTTCATTAGTGATTAATTATGAATAATAAATCAATTATGCAAATTAACTTCATAAAATTAAAAAGCTAATGGTAAATGTTTTCCAAGAACAGGAAAGTGGTTGGGGATAGTTGGAAACAGTTACCTGCTCCTCTAGGGAATAAGAGACTGATCCCAGTGAGGGGCAGGGGTTTTTTTCTTGGAGGAAGGAAGAGTGTGGATTTTTGAAAGATGGTAGAGACCAGTGGAAAACGCTCAGCAATCCTGAAAATTGTTTCTAGTACTGACTGGATTGGGCATCCTAAGGTCAGAGCAGGAATATCCACTGTTAACCCATACCTT
Source organism: Pinus albicaulis (assembly GCA_034641835.2). Lineage (NCBI taxonomy): Eukaryota > Viridiplantae > Streptophyta > Pinopsida > Pinales > Pinaceae > Pinus > Pinus albicaulis. Next base: position 1,562,525,880 of record CM076579.1, read on the forward strand.
CCAGGACTGGAGCACAGGGGCAAGAAGAGGATGTAATCGCCTTTCTTGAAGGTTGGGAGGACCACAACGATAAAATTTAAAATACAGATAAGTACATATTCAATTTTAGTACTTTAGAGGATTTAGTGAAATCATGTTTAAAGTTATTTACAGGTTTTTATCCATTGAGAAATTAAATGCAGGATCATATGTTGGGCCTATGTAGAAATGAATGAGATTATACAATATTAATGTTTAGTGAATAAAGGTATCACAGATTACTGTTTAAGTTCTTTCTATGTGAGTTTTTATTTTGTAATTACTTTTAAGTATAGTAGTTATGATAAGAATAACTATTTTTGAAAATATTCATTGGTGACTGTGTGGTAGAAAAGTAAATGAATAGAACAGATTTTGAATCTGGAATAACATATTTAAAGTATAATTTTACGAACAGTAGATAAAGGTATTTATTAGGATGATAGACTGGAAACAAGAAAAGGTAGCACTGCAATTTGTGAAGACAATAGAGGCTACAAAGATCCTCGGTCCTTACATAATCTTAAAACTATACAATATGTATATACAACGATATAAAGCTATAAGTTATTACATGCTTTCAATACTGTAAAAGATCTTTTTAAGATTTAGCTAAACAGAGTAGGCTCGAGGGTTCGGGTGAAACCCCAACGCAAGACTAGTCGCCTCTTAGATTTTCACTATACTCGGACAAAGTCGTAAGGTGGTTCGGACACTGCCTATATTGATTTTCTTCATGAATAAAATTAGACAAAAGAAGATATATTTAAGAAAATCGAAAAACTCAGACTTGAGATTTAAACTACAGAAAACTGTGCGCATAAATATGTATAAGGGAATAGAGCACGAAATAACTAACGAGAATGCTTATGTAAAAGCCTTCCACTTAAAAGCAAGGAATGAAAGAAAATGCATTCAGAGACAATTAACACAACAAATAAATTCTGGTTACTATAGAAGCTAAAACCATAGTTTCCAACACTAATTAAAATATACAGAGTAGTTGTGCTTAACAACATTTATACATTTCGAAGGACTCATAAAAAAAACAGTTCTGCCATATCTGAAACGAAAGTCTAATCCAAAAACAAAGATTGAATCAAAGCACGAGAGGATTCCTATGAAGGAAACCCTCTGATAACTTGTTTTAATAAATAAAAAGATATTTCCGTTACAAAATAGAGATGCAGCAATATATCCAAAGTCCTCAAGTACTAGGACTAAGTTATATCTTAACAGTACAACACATAAAGAAAAATAAGGCTTGAAATAGGCCAACAGTTACGCTTGATCTGAAGTCCTTAACCCTAAGAAATTTAGAAGCCGCTTGAGACCATTAGGGGAATTTTGAGGTCTAAAATGGACCTCCTAAGGAAAATGTACAATCAAAATTCACTTTATGAAAACCAATCACATTTTAGGGGATGACATCATCTATAATAGTTGAGGTGGCATTGCTTGAGTTAAAGGTACTTACTTGTCACATTCTCAATGGTGGATAAAAACTCATGGTTAACCATGGTAGTGCTCTAAGTACTTTTAAAGTCATAAAGTAAAGTACTCATAACAAATGTCATTTCACACTTTTTGAATAAAATAATATTATTGTCATTTCATATTTTTTGAAAGAAACAATGCATATCCCTATACATTTATTATATTATATTATATTATTTTTATTTAGTATATTAATTACATGTTATTATACAATTTAAATAATATAAATTTTAATTAATAGCATATAATATAATTAAGAATTTATAAATTTATATTTATATTTTATTTTAACTTATTTAAGTACAAAGGACAAATGCATTAGTTGTTCAATGATAACGATTTTTTCTTGAAAAACTCATTCTTATTTATAGTCACATCAATACAAATTTTTTATTAATTTTATTTTGGTACAACTTTTGAATTGAATTTAACTATGGTTACATGGATTGTGGTGCAAAAAGTGAATTTCAAATTCATAAATATTATTTTATTGGTTTAGCTATTATTTTATTATTTCCTTAGGAGACCCATTTTAGACCTCAAAATTCCCCTAATGCCTTAAACCCCATAGTCGGGATGTGAATGCATAAGTACCTGGAGAAACGCTAGTACATTAGCCATGAACGAGGTAACTCTGTAAAATATTCCTTTGTATGCCAAGAGAGAGACCAGTTAACGGTAGAGGTTGCTGACCTGAATGTGTAATCCTACATAAAAATCCGAGGAAGGCATGACTATAAGAGATCTAACTGGGAAATTCTAAACGTATATTACCCTTTTAATAAAGGAAGAGAAGTGCTAATAAAATGATATTTCGATAAGAGTATTACCTGAGTGAGAGAATCTGTTCCTATTCCTCAACCGTCGCACTATGAGCCTACATTCAAATCTATACAAACCCAAAAAAATATATTAGCAGCGAGAAACAACAATTGGAAAACTTGGATTGAAACCTGTCTATGTATTAAGGAAAATGGTAGAGATACAAAGAAAATAATGCCTGTATAGGGGCAAAAGGAGTCGAAACCGAGAAAGATACATCAACAACAGAGGATGAGATGGTCCAAAATCTCTTTGCAGATAACCTCAACACCTCCTCTCCAACTTGATACAGAACCATGAGAAAATAACCCATGAAACTCTCGCAAGTCGGGCAAGGGCAAAGAAGGCATAACCATATTTCACAAGTGCAGCAAAGCCAACCCTCAGAGTGAAAACAAGATCCCAATGAAGGATTAGAGACAATAAGCCGAGGGATTAGGGTTGGCGGGTATTACAATGATCCTCCCACCTAAATTGCTAGTTGTAGATCTATCAAAATCTCACGGTAGAGATGCGGCGGGGATCATTGAAATTCGCAACAGATCTCGTTAAGAGATCCCACAGTTGTCATATGGAGTTAATAGCCAGTACATTGCATTTAATTATTTAATGTGCCAGCGTTGCCTCGTTGTTATCGAGAGTAAATATCTCATAAAAAACGAGAAGTATAAACTCATGTTAATATAAAGTGTAATGTTGGCGAAATTAAAACAATGATTCTCCAAATGAAACAACCTTATAATATGAACCGGATTGCTATGATATAACAAGGTTATAACGTAAATATTTACACCGAAAGGCGTTCCCTTTGCTGGCTTTGGCTGAATGTCACTGCTCACTCCAGCCAATGAGAGGGCTTTCTCATCGCCCTTCCAGAAAGTGAAAATCTGACATTTGGCACCTCCTCCTCTTACTAGCTCACAGTTTCAAATTTTTGTGTGTCAGACACGCAACTGAATAGCGACTTGAACCCTGTGACATCTTTGCTCTGTAGCCACCCTTCTGTCCCTTGCCCGCAGGATCTATATATATTTTCAGAGGTGCCAAGTAAGATCCAGTTTTCAGCCAGATTTCAACCAGTTATCAGCAGTTTCCTCGAACATTGGTTTCCCAGTGTGCTCTAGTTATAACACGACCGCTGGGAAGGGGCAACCGGGGGTTTAAAATGACCACATCAAACAGAAATGAATGTCGTGATATGTTCTAGCCTGGCTTCGCTGTAATGTTTGGGAATAAAAGTTGTTTCGCGGAGTCCAGATAGGGTATCGAGTATTTTATATAAATATACTTGCCTGGCAACGCTGGAATGGTTTTGCTGGAATGACCTTCCCAATTTCCTTCAAACTGAAGAAGTGCACTCATCTCCAGTGTTCTTTGTTGGCAAGAAGGAAAGTCTGGCTTTTTCCCGAAACAATAAAAGCTGCAATTAACCTCTGCCTGTGGAGGCACGGGGCGCGGCTTCTTCCATAAGGGAATCCAACAGAGGAACCCTAGGGTAGGGCATTGTTGGGGTAAATAATTGCTTTAGCTCCTTATATTTTATTTCATTTTCTTGTTCTTGGTGGCGTGGTTGGTCAACCAAACTGTTGTTGCATGTGGTAGGTACGGTGGTCTGTTCTGCAACTGAACTTAGCTGTTGTTGTTGCTTCATTGAGATTGGGATTGGGATTGGGATTGGAATTGGGGATTTTAGTTGGATTCCATTTGTGGAGATGCATTTCTGTGTGGAGGGGGAGAGCAATTGTGTGAGTAATGGAAGATTCCAGCGGCTCTATTTCGGCGGATGTAGAAATTATTCTTGGAGTGGGCAGGTAAATGCACTGTGCAGGCTTTTCATTCAGATAAATATGCTCTGCTAATTGGATCTCAGTTTGCATTTACCTTCATATGCGATTATGTAGAGATTATGTGCAAGCATTGAGGCAAAATCAAATCGTGAAGAGAAGGGCCATCGAAATTTGTCAAAATCAAATCGTGAATAGAAAGGCCATGGAAACATGTCAAAATCAAATCATGAAGAGAAGGGCCATCGAGATTTGTCAAAATCAAATGGGGAAGAGGCGAGGCATGGAAATATGTCAAAATCGCGAAGACGCTAGGCATGTTCATATGGATTTTCCAGAAACGTGAGAAAACATGAGAAAGACAATTTTACACATCCCTGGAAAGGGCGAATTCATAAACCGTTTGGTTTGAAATATGCATATATTAAAGCTGTATGTGTGTGATCAATTGGTTGATGTAATGTAAAGGCACTTCTCTTCTGTACCTCCGCGTTCAGAAAGACAGTTTTACATTTAAATGGGCGAATTTATAAACTGGTTGGTGTGAAATATTTTTTTTATCAGGTTTTGGCTCCATTTCACAATCTTTCTCAATGTTTGAATCATTTTTTGTTTTCATACAATTCTCAAGTTGTGAGATGCTTTGACACACCTTATGATCAACTGATGATTCAACAACACCACACACTTCTGGTAGCTCTGCAACAGAGGGCAGTCGAATAACAATGTCCCCAATACAATAATTATAATCTGGGTGCTCAATTAGCTGATACACACTTACCACTTCTTCTTTGTCAAACTCTCTAGGGTCTTCCGACTGCAACATAGGTTTCATCCACCTCACTATAGCTATGCGCTCTTTTGAATTGACACTTTTCACAATTTCTACACGCTTTGATTCCAGATATTCTCCATCCTCCTCTGAGCCCTTCTCCAGCACATATTGTTTAGGCCAGAAATCATGCTCACCAAGATTATCCACATGAAACAAAACCTTGGAATCTATCCCAAAGGATGTTGTGCCATCTTGCCAAAGTATATCAACCTTAGTCTTAGTGTTCACAACAAGGAGTGCCCCAGATCCACATGCATGCAATTTTCATCGTTAGGATTACTTTTTTTGCCCAGTTCATTAAGCTGCTTTGTTGGATTTCTATCTAGACAGGTCTCCTTCAATCGTGGATGCTCAGACTGCTTCTTTAGAGAAAATGGACATAGACATGATGGTATGTTTTTTTGTCAATTTAATCAACTTTCCGTTTCTGACTTTCCCGATAGATAGAGCGGTAATATAAATAACTATATGATGGGTTTTTGTTTAGGCACCTCCAGAGAAAGAAGCTAACATTTCAGAGAATGACAGTACTGTTGTTGCGGCAGACAAACCCACTACTATTCATTCCAATATTCTCTATGAACTGGCCTTACCATTGGCCCGTGTAACAGTTACCAAAGAAAACACACTCCTTGCACCATGAATCTTTAGTCCAGGAATAGTGCGGTCATACTGAGAAAGGAAATGGAAAGTTTGACCCCTTGCTTACGAAAGGAATAAAATAGGAGCCCCCAGTGATAATGAGGATTTACAAGTGTTTTGAATGCATTACAAAGTAGTATGTTTGCTTTACCAGTTTTTTAAGGCCTGTACTCCTATAATCTTTAGTTTTGTACACCGAACAATATGTGTAGCCCAGCTGCTTGGCAGTCTTTTTTAACTCATGGTAATTCTTGAGAAACAGATAGTTTTACAACTACTCCACCTTTTGTACTCTCTTACTATTCGGCTTGTCCACACCGTTTTTAAATATAAATCTATCCGCTGTTCTTGTCCAAAAAAGAAAAATCTTCCACTTGTAGTGGTTTAAACTTTATACATACAAATTTGAATATACATCACATCTTCAGAATCACAGTTCTCTTAAATAATCATTGATCTATGCCTACCAAGACCTAGGTGCTTGCTCAAACTCATACAATGCTTTCTGCAAATAGGTTCCATGAATCCATGTGGTTGTTCCATTTATTCATCTATCACCCATTCAAAAAAGAACCTTTTACATCCATCTTATGACCAGACAATTTATAACACATTGCAATATCTAGCACGACTCTCATGGTTGTAATCTCAATTATAGGTAAAGAAATTTATTCATAATTTATTCCTTCCCTTTGCACATAGCCTTTGGATACTAACTGCACTTTGCACTTTGTACTTGCCAATAGTACCATTATAATTAATTTTAGTTATGAATATCCATCTATCATAGTTCTCATTATCCATCTATCATAAACAAACAGATTTGTGGTATAGATTTGTGCTACCACACGCAAGGATGAAAATCTAGCATAAAGGTGGGGCTTATCACCCGCAGTTAGGAGGTAGGGGTGACAACCAGACTTACTGGGTTAGGCCACTAATTGGAAGAAAACGAAGAGAACTACTTGCTTGGTTCGTTCAGTAGAATCAGTCAAGGTAGGCGTGGTAATGATGGCATGGAGGTAGAGGTAGCTTCGGTCTCGAGAGTATAGGCTCAGGTGGGCGAGCAATGGTTCTTCTCTTCCTGTGATTAGCTGTTGGTTCAATTCACAATGGTTGTTCCCGTGACTATTGGTTCACGTGACAATGGTTTTTCCAGTAGCAATTGGTTCACGATGCATGCTGATCTTCCACTGACTAAGGGGGAAATCTAAAGGGGTCTTATGCAAGTCTGAATCCAATGAATAAAAGAATCTGTAAAACCAAATTGATGTAAGACATCATTAAAAAAAATGTCTATCACGCTCAAAGGCATTATCCATGTCCAATTTCATAACCATTCCTTTTTCCTTATTACTTATGCTTGTATGGATCACCTCCGGCACCAATATAATATTGTCAATTCTTTGCCTTTTGTGGATAAAGCCCAAACACCAAATTATTATCCACATTCTTCAAACAATGTTTGGCACCTCAACAATTGCTAGTGATATTAGCATATATGATTTAATTATTTTATTGTTTCATACAATTATTTGAATATGATTAGATGTTAAGGAAATTTAAATATCTATTCAACTTTATACATAAGAGTTACAGTACAGCTATGCACAATCTATAAAGTAAAAACTTCGTTGATATTGAAGGCCATCATGTCCTGTTGTTTTGTTTAGACAAGTAGGTTTGAGATTCCGCAGCGTTGTGTAGATTATATGGACATCTAAGAAAGCAACACATGGTGAGTGTAGTAGCTTTTAGAATTGAATGAAGGGAATGTGAAGGTGTTAAAGTTGTCAATGTGGAGGTGTTGTCAGTTTGTTTGGATCTTACAAAATCATTGCTATGACTAGTGATTTTAGAATTTGAAGAGTATGAATGAGAGCACTCACTCAACTACGGAAATCTGTCTCTTAAATGTTGGCATGAGAATTTATCATGAGTATGTTTGCCTTAAATAGGAACCACCGATATCATTTTGGCCACAGTACTGCATGGGTACTGATATCAAAGTAAATATCTGATACTGCATTTTCCAAGCATTAGAGTCTACAACCTAGTGCAAGCTTGTCTTTTTTCTTTTCATGTTTTACTACTATAGCATTCATACTCTACTATAGCATTCATAACGTTGAACTGTTTGACCTGCCGTGGCCCAGGTTTCATGGCTAAAAGTTATAGATTTGACATTGAGATATTTTACCTGCCTTGGGGCAAGTTTCATGGCTAAAAATAAAAAATATGATTGCTATGATTGATATTGGATGAGGGTTTGCATTGTGTTTATTTGCCATTGTTTATATTTTATTTTAGTATTGTTGGAATGTAGTTACTTTTCAATCGACATGTTGTCACAATCATTGGCTGGGTTACAAATCTGAGTTGCAAAGGTAAGCTAGCCTTTTCTTTATCAACTTATCCCAGTGGATATAGTTACAGGTTCACATTTACCCCTTTTAACAGATTGTAGATACACACATGATAACTGTTTTTTAGTTACATGGTCAACTAAAAGGAGAAAATAATTGCTAAGGTGTTTAAGAATTAGCATGTGTTTTGTTCTATATTATTTCAGGGTGCTTTATTCCTGTATTTGAGGAGATTGTTGACAGGATTTGGAGTGGGAGTCATAATATCATTCACTGTAAGTGGGTCCAGCTTGTCTCCAAGGGAAAAAATGAGTATTTGGCTGTTTTCTTGAAGCGATCTATGGAAGTTTGTATTTGAATTGGGTCACGATTTGGGGATTTTTTAACTCCTGGTTCCTGTACACAATGAACACGAAACTATGATATGATTTGTACCAGCAAGAAAAGTGCTCTCTTCGGAGACTAACTCTGTATCAGAAGGGCATTGATTTTCACAATTATTAGGCAGATGCTGGTGCTGATTTCACCAAATAATAATATGCAGGTGGGCGCTTTCTGTGAGTTGGCATACATGTGGAGGAGGAAGAAGAACAAGTTCATTGTCGAATGCCTAAAGGCAAACCAAGAAGGCACATGAATTGGAGATGTTCCAACGCTGCTCCTAATGTTATTTAACAAGGATGAAGTATATTACTGTATAGAAGTTTGTTGCAGACACTTTAGGTAACAATGCATGTCATTGCTGAAGTATTTCGTCTAAATTCTGCTTTGTGATTTAAACAGATGGGAGTCAGCAGTGATTTTCTGATTCAGTATTGCTGGCATAAGAACAATCAAGATCTGTAGCCAAGACACTCCATTCACTCTTTATTAAATTATCACTGCCATGTAGTTCCATTGCATTAATACCAGGATGAGTACTCTAGTGATCATGAGGATGATCAGCAGGGAACTGGGAGGTCCCCTTCCCTGCACTGAGATCATCAAAACCAGTTAACTTTATAATATTGTTATGATCATTATAACATGTATTGTCATTGTTGCTGCTATTGCTGTTTGTTGTTGCTGCAACAATGGCTGCACTATGATGATGATCACCCAGTAGCTCACCATCATAATTGCTTGCAGACACAGAATCAAGAGACCCAGAATTAACAGAATCAGAAAAATGCTGTAACTGCTCATTGTTGTTCCTAATATTGTGATCTTGATCTCTGAAGCTCTGTCTAACAACATTCCTATCAAAACAAACCTTTGAAGGATGATGATGGTGAGCGCTTCGGCGCTTGGTTGCTGAAGAAGAAAGCTGAAAAGTCCGCTCAGGAGCATCGATGCAGCAATTGGTACTAGCGGCTGTGGCATTAAAGCTGCCTAGATTGGCCTCATTTTTGGGGCCATTTTCACAATTCAATCTCGGTTCAGGCAGATTGAGACGAGCGCAGGAACCATAGAGCACCCTGGCAGCTTTATCGTAGGCAATAGCAGCCTCCTCTGCAGTGGCGAAGGTGTCGGGCCAGAGGCGAGCGCCTCTGTTGGGTTCGCGAATTTCAGCAACCCATTTGCCCCATGTCCTCTGCCTAACTCCTCTGTAATTGCAGAGCCTATTTTCAGGGCCCCCTTTACCCTTCATGCATCAGTAAATATTATAAATATTTTTGTTAATATTATAAATTTAAAAGAACGAATGGTGTATTTTGGGTCCCACCGTTACACCCTTTTGACAAAATCACCCATGGTTTTGAAAACCAAAAACTGCTTATGAAAGCACTTATAACAGTTTCTTGAGAAAAGATTGAGTGATGCCGTAATGCATCATAACCGTAGATTTTGTAAATAATGGTTTAAACCAAAACATTTTGCGGGGGCACTATCTCTCATAAGTTCCGTTTAGTTTATGATGCCGCAAGACCATTGGATCTGAGCCGCATGATCCAAGTCGTTGATTCAACTTCAATATTATATGCGTTTGCTTCCCTGCGCAATTGTGAGCCACAAAACAAATCCATAACCATTTCTGAGCCATCTCCTCTTAAATTTACTGCTTCTTCTAAAACTCTCTTAAAGTTTCTCTGCCTGATCTTAATTGTTTTTTACATGATCAGCGAGGGTTTTATCATTCAATTTATGTCTAAATCAGGTCGTTTGGCTGAATATTTGGTGATTAGAG